>JAVSBS010027795.1:0-43753 GCA_033124195.1 Coracias cyanogaster | reverse complement strand
TAAAAGCTTGGGTTTTTTTTTTTTTTTTTGAGGAGTTTATAAATGTATCTCTTTTCAGAAAACCTGAACATGGGACGTTAGAAGAGAAATGAAGAAACTGAAAGAATGAAACTGCTAAATGTCAAACTTGCAAGGACCTACTGAAATTCAGGACAAAATCCAAATTCAGGTAAATTCTTAAGCTACCATCTGTTCTGTTCACAAGTATCTTTTATATACTATAAATATACCATACAGTAACAGCTTTCCAGCTGTGAAGAACCCATTTGCCTGACTGTTCTTTTATAGAGGAATTAAAAGTTTAGGTTTCAAGTTGGCCATCTGCCTAGATGCCAGTGTGATAGTCATTAATAAAATATAATATAAAGAATAAATTAAAACATTTGCTGAAAGTAATATGAAAAAATGTTTTATTCAGCATAGCAGAAAATACAATAGCATGGGGAGACTGAGCAGTCTGAATAGGTAATCATAATTTTGAGATATGGAGATAATAAGGGAGGCACTTGGGATCTGGTCCAGCAAGCCTTTGTGTTTGACCATAACCATGTGAGTAACCCTGTTCTTGGTGTACTTGCGCATGAACGTAACGCTAGGCACATTATTTGAAAGAAAGAGTTTTTACACTCTGGTACAGCTATATAGTTATCAAAGATTTATTTTACTGTTCAGTATAACCCTTAGCAGTGAAGTTTTACTTGAAAGGCAAGAGGACTGTATTTCCCTCTTTGTCACCGCCATGCTTTGTGTATATGCTGGGCTTACATCTTAGGACTGTAACCATGTGGCCTTGCAAAGCTAGATCTGGGCTACATCTGGCTCCTCCTGATAGAGACGCCAAAAGCCAGAACCTCCTGTCAGGATTTCTCCATGACTTATTTTATAAGTGCACATGTGCATCTTTTGCCCTGTACCAAGTCAGCTGGACTGGAGCTGTGTCTGAACCTGGAGCTGCCCAAGGGTGCTGGCCTGCTGCCATACGCAAGTGGTGTATTTCCTACAGGCTGAGAGTCTGCAGAACAGCAGTATACCATACTTTTAATATAGGCAGCATACAGCATATACTGCTCATGCTGCTCCAGTGACAGGAGTTTAGCTTGGGCTAAGCATGAAGGGAATTAGGGAGCTGGTGAAGGCAAGTTAATCTTGCTAGTTACAGCTGGTAAAACAAGGGATGATGGACACGAGGGACAACCTAGGAGGTTCAAGTTGGACATCAGGAAAAGATAACCTGCAAGGACAGTAGTAGAGCACTAGAAGAGGTGGTTCAGAGAGGTTGTGGGATATTTCTTACTTCCTGGAAATTTTTGGGACTAGTTTAGGTAACACTATGGCTGGCCAGGTCTGGTGTTTGTGGTCTTCCTGCAAGTGAGAGGTTAGACTACAAGACCTTTGTAGGCATCTTCCAACTGACTTCAGTCAATGTTTGCTCAGATCAAAGTGCGCTTTCCAGCAGAGCTCAGGAGCAGGCATTTAGGAAAAAGCAAAAGACAAGACATATATATTTGACCTCCATATTCTTCTATCATCTGACAATGAGTCAGGCATTTCCTAAATGAACAATGTTGTCTTTGTATTTATTTCATAGAATCATAGAATGGTTTGTGTTGGAAGGGACCTTAAAGATCATCTAGTTCCAACCACCCTGCTGTGGGCAGGGACTTCTCCCACTAGACCAGGTCACGCAAGGCCTCATCCAACCTGGCCTTGAACATGGCCAACGGTGTGTTCAATGGTGGAGCATCCACAACTTTCCTGGGCTACCTATTCCAATGTCTCATCACCCAAATACTGAAAAACTTCGTCCTAATTTCTAATCTAATTCTACCCTCTTCCAGTTTGAAGCCATTACCCCTTGTCTTATCACTACAAGCCCTTGTTAAAAGTCTCTCCCAGCTTCCTCATAGGTGCCCTTCAGATACTGGAAAGCCACAATAAGGTCTCCCTGGAGCCTTCTGTTCTCCAGGCTGAACAATCTCAACTCTTTCAATCTTTCTTTATAGGAGAGCTGTTCCAGCCCTCTAATCCTCTGGACCCTTTCCAACAGGTCCCTCTCCTCCTTGTGTTAGGAACTACAGAGCTGGATGCCGTACTCCAGGTGGGGTCTCATGAGAGTGGGCTAGAGGGGCAGAATCATGTCTCTTAACCTGCTGGCTATACTACTTTTGATGCAGCCCAGGATACAGTTGGCTTTCTGGGCTGCATTTGCACATTGTTGGCTCATGTTGAGCTTTTCATCAACCATCACCCCCAAGTCTTTCTCCTCAGGGCTGCCCTCAATTCATTCTCCGCCCAGCCTGTATTTGTGCTTGGGATTGCCCTGACCCAGGTGCAGGACCTTGCACTTGGCCTTGTTGAACTTCATGAGGTTGGCATGGGTCCATTGTCCATGGGTCCAGGTCAAGCCTGTCAAGGTCCCTCTGGATGGCATCCCTTCCTTCCAGCATGTTGGTGTCATCCACAAACTTGCTGAGGGTGCACTCAATTCCACTGTCCACGTCACTGACAAAGATGTTAAACAGCACCAGGCCCAGTACCAATCCCTGAGGAACACCACTTGTCACTGATCTCTACTTGGACATTGAGCTGTTGACCACAACTCCTCAAGTGTGGCCATCCAGCCAATTCCTTTTTCCCCGAGTGGTCCATAAGGAGCACTAAGGTTTAATAGGGATGAAAAAAAAAAAATGGCCGTAATCCAGTAATTATTTTAGCTGTGCAATATATCAGAATTCACCTTGTTTCAGAAAGAGTTTTTGTTTCGATATTTAATGAAAGGGTATTTTTCTGAGAAAAATGTGAGGAGTCTAATTACACTTTCCTGGTGCACTCTGTCAGCTCTGCCTTGCTGCTACTTTGTGGGTAGGCAGGAAAAGACTTTCAAATTCCTGTTTATTAATCACTTGCTTGAATTCTTCTGCACTGTCCCTTGGACCTCTGTGCTCAATCCTTTAAGTCAACTGCCAAGGGAAAAACGGTCTTTCATTTTCTTGGTCAGCCTCATAGTCCATTCCTCAGCAACTAAATTAAAACCAGGTGGTTGTTGATTCTAACTCTGATTCTAAGCCTCTTCTGAGGCATTTTAAGGTTTGCAGCACCTTCCCCAACTGCTGAGCACTAGATCATTTGTATGTCTCCTCCTATACCTTGTATTTTTTTTTAAACTGGGCATTGGTTTTGTCTCCAGCATGCCTCAATACCCGAGTCTGTTTCATTACATCATTTCAGAAATCTGCTGTGATTACTGCCTAATCCCTTTGTGCACATCTTTTGGCCTTTTCCTGGAAACAGGGATTAACCTTCTGTGGAATTTT
Organism: Coracias cyanogaster; assembly: GCA_033124195.1. Lineage (NCBI taxonomy): Eukaryota > Metazoa > Chordata > Aves > Coraciiformes > Coraciidae > Coracias > Coracias cyanogaster. The sequence continues at coordinate 40,439 of JAVSBS010027795.1, read as the reverse complement.
TGATCTAGCTAGCCATGGAACATGAATCACTTTTACTGCTGGTAAAAGGCTTTGCTGAACAGTGTGCAGTCTGCCTTCAGAGGTGCAAGGCATCTCCTTTCCCCTTCCTGTTGCGCAGACCTATCTCTGCCATGCCCTGGAAGACATCTCTGTCTCGGTGTCATTGTCTCTAGCAGCGATTTTCTTGGGCAGAACATTTTCTGTAGGGTGAAGCACTGGAGGCTCAAGAACGCACACTGTAATCACCTGGATGCACTCAGCAGCAGCTTGTTGTGCCGCTTGCTCACGGCATCCGGTCAGGCCGCCCATCCACCCTCCACCCAGCAGAGAGCTGACGAGTCCAGATGGACAGCACACAGCAGGCTCCTCTGCCAGCAACCAGTTTCACATGGGTGCTGCTCCCAGGCCATCCTCTGAAGCATCGCGCTCACCTGCAGTGTTTTTAGGCTGGAGGATAGTGCCCTGTTCATGATTTTGTTCACTTGTTGGATGCTCATTCTCAGACACCTGTCCGTTCCCATTATGCGGCAGTGTATGAGAAATCTCTCCAGAATTTATGTCTATCAAATCTGAAAAGAATACATCATGCCTCTAATTATGATCTGAAGGTTTCTTTTCCATTTCCCTTTATCTGGGTGGTTTTTTTTACCAGCTCTTTATCCCTTGAAAGGACCCTTCGAGATGAACAAAATAGATAATGTAGAAAACATCCATTGTGTATGTTCAGTTCTATACTCAGTTCCTTACAAAAGCTTATGGGAACTTGGTGGATACTCTACTTACACACATACTATTAGAAGTGTAGTTTAGGAACTATCTAAAATGTGTGTATACAGGTACATAATTACACAGACACACACAGCCTATTGCTTTTTTAAAGAAAATCCTTCCCTTTATAGCAGTCTGCTTATGTACTTGATATCGTAAAGATGAAAGTTTGTAGAGAATCCCTGATGAAGGCCAGGGATGGAGACAGATGAAAAAACAAACAAACAAAACCCCAAAGCCACCACAAAACAAATGATCCAGAAAGCCAAAGACTCATGTGTGAATAAGAAAGACCACTGTGAGAAGCAGTTATTTTCTATTTTCTATTTTTTTAGCATTATGGATAAATTTTTAAGTTATTGAGGGTGCAGGGGGAGCGTAAGGAAGTCTTTTACATCAGGTAACGTAACTTTTACTATCAGTTTATGTTGCAGTGACACTCAATACCACTGCACTAGTAAAGGGTCTGTAAGAAATATTTCTGTTATAAATTTGGAAGATTATATCTCTGTCTTGTCAAGTTCCAGGATGATGCAATATGAGAAGTTTTCAGTGGAGAGAATTATTTCTCTCAAAACGTTAAGAACATAACTTACATTCCTAAAGTATGCAGTGCCATGAGAATACATGGATTTAGGAGAAACCGATGAAGTTGTTGGGATTTTTTGCTTTATTTTGCTCCAGCTTTAAAACTTGCAGGTTGGTTCTATAAAAATGAAATTTTGGTTGCTGTTATTTGAAAATAAGATTTCATTGTGCTTGTATTTTTCAAGGGTGAGGGAGGGAACATGACACAGTTAAAACCTGAAAAAAAATCAGAGGGGCTGGCCAGAAATAGTGTTCCATCCTGTGAAAGAGAGATGATATTATTTCCAGTTTGCAGAGTGTTGTTGATTTTGAGAGCAGCCGGTGTTAGAGGAAGAGACTGTGTTTCCCAGCAATGACTCACTGGATCTCATGAGCAGCGAGGAGAGCCAGGAGCGCTTGTTAGGTGCTGGGCAGCCAAGACTATTAGTAGACTTTAGCTTGTTATTTTTACTTTGCGAACTCCCAAAGAGAGTGAACAGTTTGGAAGAGTCAGACAAAGGACAGGGAGCCAGGGGAGTGGAGAATGTGTTTGGAGGGGCAAGAAGAGTTTGGGGAAGAAAAGTGAGGGTATCTTTCAAGTCACCTTACAATGTACCAGCTTAAAGGAGCACTTTGAATCATCAGTGAAATGTATTGAAGTAGTACTATGAACAGTTTAACTCATTTGAGAGTAAATGAACTGCAAATACAAAATTAAGATTACCCTGTATTTCAGGACAGTTGTTTATGTGAAGAAAGCTAAGTGGCCTTAACAAAGTTATTAATTCTTACTTCTTTATCACAAATTAGCTTTAGGAATGCTGATTTGTTATAAAGGGATGATAACAGTTTTCTTATTAAAATATTTAAGGTATAAAAATTCTTTCTTTTCCTACCTTGCTGTGTAATTGAATTGGAACCTTTCCTCCCTCCGTAAAAATGAAGAAAATGAACCTGGATTATTTCCCAGAAGTGCACTTATTGGGAAAGATGTGGGAGTTTAAGATTCACATTCCTATAGCGGGGATGTCTCATTTGCTGGCTTGTAGTTACAATACTTTCTTCTTGGACCTCACCTCAGTGACTAAGGTTGCTTCTTAAGGTGTGCACTAATGTTTTTCTGTGTCCTAGATGGTCTTTACACACCTTGCTTCAACATTGGGCTCTGCCTCTGTTACCCTGTTGTAACAGTTTTGCTTAATATTGAATGGTGAAACAGAAATTTGACTGAGACTTGGAGAGATCAGCTAGATTGTTTATAACTTAGATGAATACAGAGGGCCACTGGCTAACATGCATATTAATTCTTGGTATTTTGAGGAATATTCTGGTTTTGATCAGAAATCTTCTGTGTAATTGCCCAGTAAATATTGAGATTTTGATACTTTTCAGGGAGAAATTTTGATCCCTAGTAGCTCTGTTATTATTGTTATTAGAAACCTAAACAGAAATTGTGACTACAAACAATACAAGTCTTCAAAGAATTTTCAAAGTGCTTAGTAAAATTTGTTTTCTCTCTTAAAAGAAATAAATGAAGAGAAAAATGGAACAGTAAAAAAAAAATCATCTTCAGTATTTATGTACAGAACCTTATTTCTTACAAATGGTACCAGTCGTATCTGATTACATCACTGCTGCTGAAATGCACAACGTGCTGAAAGCAGACTGGCACCGTGTGATCTGTGCTGAGTGGATGGGAAGCAGAAACTGTACGGGGGGGCCATGCTTAAGTGGTGAGGTCACAGTTACCCCTCATCCCTTGGCTATTGTATCTGTATGTATGTCCTGAAATTGTGAATCTGTTTTCTATGGTTCCTCTGCCTAGTTTGTATTATTGCCCTGTAGAAGAGTTGTCAGCTGCTAAACTGAATGAGGAGAGAAAGTCTGAAGACTTTAAGTAGTGTCTCAGACAAGCACTCGAGTTTGTGGGTGCCTGGGGAAGGTGCATTAGTATATTCACCCAAGGAGGTACAGAAACATGTAGATTTTGATGGATATAACAACCGATGCTTGTTTGCATAACAGCTGGGACCTTCTTTGCTAGATTTTTCACCAGCATAGAAGTGTTTCATACATGTGCCATGTAGTATCAACACCAGATTGGCTCCCTGCCTGCCAAATTCTCAGGACATTGATGCCCATGAAGTTGCTCCGAGAGTGCTGAGCAACCATGACAGCATTTGCTACGTTAGCATTTGTTCACAGGACGTGGACATGTTGAAACAGGGATGGTGCATTAACAGCTCAGTGTCATATTGAGATTGCCCATGTTAGCATGATCTCACACCCTGCAGAAAATAACACTCATTTGAATAGGGCTTAAAAGAGAGCTCATCGTAATTACTGAGGATGGTAAACTCCTCCTTGGAGCATAGCTGAGACCCGTAAAGAATTCTTCTCATGAGATGACAACAGCTAGAAGGAAGGAAAGGTAAATAATGCTGTATCTTGTGACCATTGGGAGCTTTTATGTACTTGGCATTCAAGCTGCTTGCTTCATGGATTTGCTCCATGTTTCCCATTGATCCATTTCCTGCAGTTCCTGGATTAGAATATGGCTGCACTGAGTTCTTCTGACTGCATAATCTCTTTGTTTCTTCTTTTTTTTTTTTTTTTTTCCTTAAATAGCTCTTTAACCTCAGTGGCCTTACAGGGTTGTCCCTTGCCATTCCCATGTTAGTTCCCGAAAACCTTGCCTTTGTGCATCTTTTCTGCCATTTTCTGCAAGGAGAGAATTTGTCAGTAGTTCCTACTTTTGCAGAGAGTAATAGATGTTATATGCAATTGCACCTGTCAGTAGAATTCCCTTTCATTTCAATATTGCTTTATTCTCCTGGGCTAATTGGCAATTCAGTAGAGGACATTATCAGACTTGAGAGCTCTTCCACAAATTCTTACTCATTTGTTGTTTTCTCTTTTGTAAAATGCCTCTTGACAGTAATGTTGAATCCACATTGTAATCTGAATTTAAAATAAATTCAATTTCTGGTAATCCAAATAGACATTCCTAAAATTAAAATGACTTGGAAAACATAGATGCACATGATGTACACAAGCACTCTGATTAGAAACAGTGTAGAGTCATATGCTAATTTTTTTTTTTATATTATCTCCCTATAATTCCCAGCAGTAAAAAACTGAAAGTGAGAAAAAAGAGGAAGTGGGAAACCTGAAACTCTACAGCAATAGAAACTCAGGATGCACAGCAGAAGTTCACACTCTTTTCACCTTGGTGTGCTAACACTTCTGGTTTGAACTGTTAATTGCTCTTGTGCCTTTAACTCTTTGGCAACTGTGGTTTTAGGTGTCTGTTACACTGAGTAAAATCCATTGCTTAGTGTAAAAAGAGAGAGAGGAATACTTTATTCCCTTTTATTGATGGTCTCTTTTTATATACACACATAAAATTAGACATTGTGCTTTCCTAAAAAAAGGAAATAAAATAGGCAATAGTGACTAACACAAAAGAAGTGAGTTTTTATGTATGACTTACAACCTAAAAGTGAGTATTCAGTCATGCTATATATGACAATTTTCCATAGAGAAATTTTATGTCAAAGACTGCATATGTGAGTGATGTGTAAGATAAATCCATATTTAGTGTTCAATTGGGCTCTTAGATCTTGGTAAATTGCCTTCCATTTGTGAACTTCTTTTCCATCTGTGTAGTGTGTGGAGACAACAGCCTACAGAGCTAAATGGGGATTTCACTGCCTTGAGGAGTCTCTGACATACTGATTCTTGCACTGCCTCATTGTCCAGAATGTGAAGAAGGTACAGGAGCAATGTAAGAGAAAACAGATTAAGATGTGTTGGGCTTTAACAGATCAGTCCTGAGAGATTTTTAAAAAATTAATAATTCAAAACCAGGAAGGTATAACTGGCTCTTACATTGCTCCTTACTTTTATCTATGATGTACACTTAGCTCAGCTGAGGAGTGGGCATATGGCAGTGGTTGATCATCTCAGACTCTCCACTTGGAAGCAGAAAGATGTTTGTGCATGTGTTTGCAAGTCACAGATTGCTTTTTCCTCAGATATGCATTACAACAATGAAGTCACAATTAACAGAATTGGTGCATTTTCCTTTTTGACATTGTTATTGGTCCTTATCAAACCTAGAGTAAGTAAAGTGCTGCTTATGCATATTTGTGATACTTAGGAAAGTGTAGATTTTATAAAGATTCTTCCAGAAATACCCATTTTTTCCACTTTTTTCCACTGGTGTTATACGTAGGTTTTGACCGTATGAGACAGAAGAAAGTATTCAGTCCAGAAGTGTCTTAAGAGATGTCAAATCTCTTAAGGGGATGGGGTGTGAATGGTTCTTCCTTTCCACATGCACTTAGGAAAGCAGTGGGGAAGGAGGGTGTGTGTGTGGGGGGGGGGCTCACGAAACTATGTGGACCCATTTTTATACTTTTTTTTTTAACCAGAAAAAGTTTTCTAGTGCCTTGGAACATCAACACTAATGAGTATACTGGGTGTGAACATATAAAGCAGCAAGTATAGAGATTACTACTGAGGAGTACACGCACACAGCTAAGAAAAGAAAGCCTGTGTCGGCTGATATGAGTTCAGTTTACAATAGTTTAAGTTTTCAGTGAAAAAATTTCAGAGGTCCACAGAGTCTCTGGACCAGCCTGTTGCCTGGGAAACTGCACTCTGTAAATTAGGGTAAGCGGAAAACACGGTTGTAAGATACATATTTTTTATAATTATTAATGTAATTTTCACAATAAACATCCAAGCCAGGACTAGGCCCCAGACTTGACAAGCCTTTTCGTATTTGTACAGCACTGAGAATAAGGTTGGGATGCTTTTTTGTAAGCCATGCATAGTTGCATAGGAGGTTAACTATTAAGCAAAATTACTTCTTTTCCAAGTGCATCAGGGTATGTATTGTAGATATAAAATCTCTTCCTCTCAATATTAATGACTTGCTGTGTCTGCCTCATATGCAGAGTGGACCGCTGGAGGAATGGTTGAATCCCTCCCTCCCAAACCTGGCATAATTGAAAAAGCCAAGAGAGAATAAGGATTGCCTGAACTCTTACAGCTCTAATCATTTTTTATCCTGTAGGTGTCCCCTCTTTTCTTAGCACTTGTACTTTTCAAAAGCGCAAGCTTAAATTTTTATAAGTGATATATAGCACACAGATTTACTTAATATGCGGTAAAGCACAGAGCATAGGCTTTTAAAATTGTTAAAATAGAATACTTAGACTGGGCACTCCAGACACTGAAACTTGATTTGCATACCATTTCAAATGCGAGTTTTGCAATACACTAAGAGCATAAGATCGTAAATGTATAATTTTGAACCTATTCTGAAAAAAAAGAAGAAAACAAGATGATGTTAAATACTAAACTGTACCTCCCAGTTTGGCTAATCAACAACACAAAAGCTAATTGTTTTTGTAGACCCTGCTTCCTTGGGAGACAGTTTAGGACATCATTTGCATTGAGAAGGATGGAGAAAATGAAGGCAAATGTACATCCTAGTTGAAATTAGATACTCATATAGAGATGGTGAAAGCTCAAGTGAAAATCACTTTCAGGGAACTTCTTTCTCAAAAGAAGTGCGAGTGCCTTACCAGGCACTTCTTCCAAAATGTACCAATCAGGATGTTTTTTACAAGAGCAGCCATGGCACTGTCTGGACACCAATGGGCAGATCCAGTATCTGACCACATGCTCCTTGTCATTGTTTCCAGGTGTGGTTCTCCAAGATGTGCTATACATGGTCAGACCAGCCTTTAATGTATGCTTTCTCTTTCTTGGCCTTGGCACATGGCTGCTGGTGCTCTAGGAGAGCCATCCCTCGTGGGTCTTTGAGAGGCCAGCTGCTTGCTTGGTTGTGATGTCCCAAGTTGTGCCGAGCGCTGGCTTTGCTCTCTGCACTCTCAGGAGCACTGCAGGTTTCCCAAAACCTGGTTCCTGAGTCTGTTTTCTCCACATTTCCTCCTGCCAGGCTTCCGTTTTTAGCAGTGAACTGAATTCTTTGGCTCAAAAGGAATTACCTTAGAAGTGACTTGCCAGTGTTGGTTTTGGACTGACAGCAACAGAAACTGCAGTTTTTACATTTGTGCATGTGCAGCAGGAGTTCCAGACTCAGATAAGTTTCGATGAAGAAACTCACTGAAAAGCTAATGGCTTTTCTGGTAGTAAATCTATTCTTTCTCTGGGGTTAAGCCATTCAGTAACTGTGGGCACAGATTTCTCTGTCATGTCTAGACATGGTCTCTGCCTAAGTGTTAAGCTGCTGCTAGAAAATGAATGCTCCAATCCATACTAAAGATTATTTTCCAAATCAAATGGAATTGTGGAATTGAGAAGTTGACATGGGCATAGTCTCCAAACTGTCACACCTGTATACAAAAAGTAATAACATAGGACATACTGCAGTCTTCTGGACTGGTGGAGTTTATTTTTATCTCTGTAATTGGCGTACATTAGGGAAATGTGGTATTCGTTGCCACTCAGCTTCCTCCTTAACTCCCTGGTGGTAAAGATTTACTTCACTTGGCTGTTATTGTACTATATTTACTTAGGCTTGCTATATATCCTTTTTTTTTTTTGGTCTAAAAATGACTTTTTTTTTTCTCATGTATTCAGGAAAGCTATATTATTAAAAAATCATGAGACTCTGTTTTGTTAGTTAGACATTAAAACTGAACTGAAGGTGGCTTTGAGAAGAGAGCTGGCTTGCTTCCTCGGCTGTGCTGGGAATTCATTCCAGAGCTACAGTTATCCTCTGAGGAACTTCATTTGCTACCCAAGTAATCGTTATTACTGAACATAGTTACTGACATCACAGAATGCAGGTTTTTTGTGCTTTTAGAGATTATTTTTAAATGTGTTTTAAGGTCCGGGTCCAATGAGTATGAGTATTTTCGAGATAATATCTGACAACTTGTGGATAGTTTGGTGTTTCCATGGATATTTGCTGGAACACCCCATACAATAGCCCATGGATAATAGCAAATAGCAAGTTAGACTCATCTCAATTCATAAAGTAATTGTCTAAAGGTAGTAAAAACAGTGAGTTAAGTTAATTAGTAGAAGTGGCTTCAACAAACTTGAGATATATCAGTGTAATGTTTTGAGTACATTAAAACAATTAGTGAAAAGTTGCCCATCAGATTTGACTCCAGGTGCCATGTTTTTTTTTTTTTTTTAAATCTGTATTCTAGCTTTTGAGACAATGTTGAACATTTTCTTCATCTTTGATGGTAACACATAAAGCAAACCTGCTTTTTTGCTTTCAGAAAAAAAGGTGCTTCAGAGACAAATGTGTCTCAAATAGTAACACTTTCATAAAGTACAAGTTGTGCACAGCTTTCTTTTTACAGATTCATTCCTTTTAAACAGAATCTCAATTTATGATGGAGAATTTCAGAAATGCTTTCAAGTTTCATTTTCTAGTGCCATGATGTTTTCTCTTACGGCTTTGTTACTATGCAAATATGGACGGGTCTTACTCCAGTTTACTCAATCTCTCTATATTGAATTACTAATTCTATTAGATATTTATAATCGGGCAGATGTCTCTGGAAAAGTTGTTTGTTTGTTTTTCTATTAAAAAATGCAATATATTGTGTTTTTAAAGAATAAGATTCAAAGGCTGGTGGAAAAAAACCCTCATAAATGATTACTTATTCTTGGAGCACATATAGAGCACCTATAGTGCTGTGAATCAGCCACACTGATTGTGGGGAAATGAGAAATCTAACATAAAGTATTATGTTGAAGAAGAATACAGGGGTATCTTATGTCTCTTAACTTCTGAATGAAAAGAGTAAATACCCGATTAAAGAACACAGTATATCTCTCAGCCAACTGAATGAATTGCTTTCTGGAAACACTTATGTTAATTCTGGGCTACGTAAGCAGCAGTTATTAGCATTCACAGTCAATTTTTTTCAAGAGATGTGTCCTCTGGCAGACCTGTACCCATAAAACTCTGCTTCAACTAAGTTTTATATTCTGCTTAAACATGTCCCAGCTGCTTGGAGTATCTCATCTCCTGTTCCCAAAATGCTTTTTGGATTACCCTATTTTTCACCTCTCTTATTCTGGAGTATCATAATTTTTTCCTTAAAGGAGGAAGGGTTGAGTCTGCCTGGGTCTCAGTAAGGGTCAAACATCAGCATCTACTTAACTGATAGCTCATTTCTTATCTTGATTTAATTGTAGAAATGGAACAAAGGGGGTAATCCAATCTGTTCGCTATTCTAAATAATTCAAGTATCTTTATTCAGATTCCTAGGAAGTCACTGTTAGCGGTCTGGGATTTTGAAATAACAAGTATTGCTTTATGCTTAACAAAACACAGATAACTGACAGCCCCTTCAAATAGAGAATGGCTCATTTTTGAGGGAAAACAGATAGCTTGGTTGGGAATAATACTGTGTATCTATATGCAGGATTAAATCCCAGAGAGAAAGCACAGGCAGATGAAAAGATTGTATTGCTAGTCTCCTTTTCCTGCAGTAAAACTGAATATTTCAGAGCCCTTGAGAATAAGGCAAGTGACTGGTTAATGCATTGGCTGCATTTGACATACTTTATAACTATTTCTGAACTTTCAGCTGCCTTCTTTAAACATAAGCAGATTCAATCACAGCTGTGATTGAATAGCTTTCCCTAGTAAGAACCTTGTGATAGGAGATTTAGTTGTTAGAGACAGTATACATCCAGCATAGGTAAGAAATATTCCTGACATCATCAACAATCAAAGTGCTCAAGAGCTAGGCGGTTGTGGTGGGTCGACTGGCTGGATGCCAAGTGCCCACCAAGGCTAATCTATAGGCCCCTTCTCAGCTGCACAGGGCAGAGAAAATATCTTGACCCATGAGCCTTTTATTATAAGGACAGAGAGATTACTCGCCAATTACCATCACAGGCAAAACAGACTCAAACTGGGAAAATTAGTTCAATTTATTAGCAATCAAATCAGAGAAAGGTAATGAGAAATAAAACCAAATCTTAAAAACACATTCCCCTAACCCCTCCCTTCTTCCCAGGCTTAACTTTAGTCCCAATTTTCCCTAACTCCTCCCCCTTACCCCTCAAGTGGCACAGTGGGATAGGGAATGGAGGTTGCAATCAGTTCATCACATGCTGTCTCTGCCTCTTCTCCTTCCTCAGGGGGAGGACTTCTCACAGTTTTCCACTGCTCCAGTGTGGGATCCCTCCCATGGGAGATAGTCCTCTGCACGCTTCTCCAGTGTGAATCCTTCCCACAGGCTGTAGTTCTTCAGGAACTGCTCCAGCATGGGTCCATTCTATGGGGTGTAGTCCTTCAGGAACAGAATTCTCTGGTGTAGGTCCCCCATAGGGTGACAAGTCCTGCCGGCAAACCTACTCCAGAATGGACTTCTCTCTTCACAGGTTCACAGGTCCTGCCAGGAGCCTGCTCCAGCACAGGCTCTCCACAGGGTCACAGACTTCTTTGGGCATCCACCTGCTCCAGCATGGGGTCCTCTATGGTCTGCAGAGGGCCAGCCTGCCTCCCCATAGTCTTCACCACAGGCTGCAGGGGAATCTCTGCTCTTGTGTCTGGAGTGCATCCTCCCACTCTTTCTTCCCTGACCTTGGTGACTGCAGAGTTGTTTCTCTCACATATTCTCACTCCTCTTTCCAGCTGCAGTTTCTATTGCAGATTAACTTCTCCCCCCTTCTTAAATATGCTATCCCAGAGACGCTACCACCGTTGTTGTTGAGATCAGCTTTGGCCAGCAGTGGGGTCCATCTTGGAGTCAGCTGGCACAGGCTTCATTGGACATAGCAGGCTTCTAGCGGCTTCTCTAACAGAGGTCACCATCCTGCTATCAAAACCTTGCCACGCAAACCCAATATAAGTCTTCTTCAGCAAAGACTGTCTTCATCCCTTTCATCAATTACTGGAAGGGCTTGGTTTCAGTAGGTTTTGTTTGGTTTTTTTTTTTTTCAAATTTATTTATTTAGTTTGACATGCACATTTTGAGAAGCTGAGATCTGTATTCTTAGAGCATGTGATCCATGGAGATAACGCTGATAGCCAAAGTAATCAGATGGTACTTGGGAGCTTATTAGTCCAGCTCTTTGCTATCACACTTTATCACAATGGTGTGTTCTCCAGTTTCTGCCATTTGTAAACCTGCCAGCATCTCAGTGCATGAAACATCAGTAAAACATTTCTGGGGATGCTGCCAAAGGGAACCGCTTCATGCGTTTGGCCCTTTTCCTCCTCTCTTGATGGTGCTTTCTGAGAACACTGCTGGAGATCAGCCCAAGCAATACATAGATCCTGTGCCCAGCGTGGAAGGAGGCACACATGTAGGGCAGTTTTACTTGTCCAATTAATTTCCAGATGGGTGAGTAGCAGCATCTTGCACGTCATCCTTCCGGGCTGCCATGCTCATTAGATGTCTGATACAACAGCAACCACTTAGCATGTGAACCCCCCTAAAAGGAACTCTTAAACTGGTGGGTTGAGTGAACTTCCACTGACTTTATATAGAAAATGCTTTGGGAAATGTTTCAGAGCCCCAATGAGTTAAAAAGCAATCTATGCATTTTGAAAGCTGCACAGAAGGGTATTATGATACTTTTGTATTCTTGTGGTGAAAAATTATACTTGAAGAGGTGCGTAAAATTGAAACAACAAGCAGGAAGAGAGCAAGGGGCAGGCAGGCTTTGAACAGCAGCTCTGGCTGCTTTAGCAAAACTCCTGTTGGTGGTGGGAACTCTTTTGCTGGCAGGTGAGGAGACTTCTGCCTTGAAGCAGCTCCCATTCAAGAGGTGCCCCCGGTTAAGCACACATGGCTGACTGCATTCAAATTTACTTTGTTTAAAGCATAATTATCCAAAGCTACAGGTAACTACTAATATTTCAGTCAACTCTTTTATGAGATTGTGAACACCAAAGTTCATAAAACACAGAATAATTTACTGTGGAAGGGTCTCTGGAGGTCACCTGGCTCATTTTCCAGTGAAATTCTGGTTATATCCAAAGATGTATATTTTGCAACCCCTGAGGTCTTTTCCATTACTTAGCTTATTGTGAAAAATTTAGTTAAACCACAGTAGCATTAGCCCAAAAGAGCAGCATTCTTGCATTTATCCATTCTTGTGCTCTGTCACCCAAGTTAAGCAGGAACGCTAACAGGGACTAAAGAAGCCTTTCATTGTGACTGTAACCTGGACTTAGGAGGACATTAGATCGTGTGTGCTATCTCTTTCTTAGTACAGGATATTTCTTATTTTGTAGAGCTCCACATTAGGCATTTGCATTTTCCTATTTAAGCGAATGTCTCAGAGCTGCATCAAGATTTCTAAATTCTCCATTAAAAAAAACCAAACAAATGTGCATTGGAGGGGGAAAAAAAGGGAGTATTTTTTAAAGAAAGCAAATAAATTTTTTTGGAAGTGATTGCTTTTTACATATCTTACTAAGTATTAGGGATTTTTTTATATATATATATATATAAATTGGTCTTGAAAGCCAAATTTTTAGTGTGGGGATTTGGCAAATATTTTAAAAATGAAGAACTTACACATGTAGACATGCAGCGGTATCTGCATAATGTTCTGTTTGAGCAATTTAATATCAGCAGCTGAATTTAAGTGGCCAGATGACTCCAACCATATTTATTTGCTAAAGGGCTGGAATGCCTTTGTCAGAAAACACAGGATGACTACAGAACAGGCAGTACAGTGTGCAGAATAGCTGAGATCATAATGGGAAATATGACTGAGTCTTAAATTATTTATGTGGTTTTAGCTCTTTTTATTTCATGTATTTAACTTAACATTAATTAAAAACTTTTTTTTCCTAGTAAGATGGTTGATGTATCCACATGACAATTCTATATAGTTATAGGTATGTGTTAAATGCTTTCTGCAATGATTAAGTAAAATAACATTTTTTAGAATAAATTAACTACAAGAAACAACTGTATATTCTTAAAAGCTTAACTTTTAGTGCTTTATCTTAGCTAATTCAAGGTTTCCATTCTTGCTACTTAAGGGTCAAAAAATGAATTAAGTCTACAACAAACATTCAGGTTTTGGGGAGTGGAAGATTTTATTCTAGAGATGAAAAACTTGAGCGGTGTTATTTGTGTCACTAGAAAACATGACATCTTTGAACTTGTTACATTTTAATATTGCAAAACAATAAACACATCTTTTTCAGATTTTTAATTTCTGGTCAGAAATGGGAGCTTGCTGATGATGATGTTTCTCTCGCAGTGAGCATGTAATAATTTTCAAACCAGTTGTGTGAGCCTGGTAACCATGTCAATCAATGTACTTGAAAAGGAAGCCACCCTCATTTATTCAAGTGTGTGCTGAGATCTGGAGGTTACAAATGAGTCTGATTTTTTTTTTTTTTTTTCAGATAACTAGAATCTGGAGGAGCAAATGCAAATGTCTAACTTTTGTGCCCACAATTGCCATTTGCATGGCTACATTGAGGCTTTTTGGAAAACTGAAATTGAACACACCTGGGATTTATGAATTTTGGTGGATTAATACATAGTATGCATCAAAGCAACAGTTTTGACCCCTGCAACAGACCCATCTGTAGCAAAGGAGACAGGAACCAGCTGGTTTGACCAGGGAGCAATGCCTACCACATTTGTTTCTGCTGTTAGCAAAAGGGCTTGTTGGGTAGGAAGGTACCTGTTGTTGTAAGATAGATATAGCCCTGCCCACTCCATTCTCCAGCGCCCTCCTCTGCCTCTCTGACACAGACTTGCCATGGTCCCCTTCTGGTACCGAAGTCAAGTTGCAGCCCTGGTCTTCACTCTCTCTATGTCAGCCTGCCCTGGACGTCAATCCTGGCCATGCTGTGGAGTGGTGGTGCAAGGAAAGCAGGCAAGAAATGTTACCTGGGGCATGAAGAGAGAGACAGGTTTGCACATTGACAGCAGACACCTGTATATCCTTAAAATTCAGACTGTAATATGATCTTTTCTACCAGATTTTAAAAAAATTACTTTTTTCATGACTAGATAATTTTCTTTTTTTTTAACTATCACTTTTATCAAAACATCAGTGTCTTCTGCTTATTATCAGCCTTTTCAGAGGGACTTGTTCCTTTTAGAGAAAATACACAAAATTCTTCATGGCTTTTAGATAAAGGTAGGTTTTGTCTGTTTTGTTTGGTGGCCTTAACTTTTCTTATTTTTCTATCTAGTTTGAGGGAACTTCATGGTAGCTATGATGCTGGGCACTCTGTGCTTAACAGCCAGAGTGTAAAAACTTCATGAGTATGTAGAATAAAATCTGATTGCTTATACAAAGCACACTCTTGTGAACCGTGTTTCTGTGAGCATTAAAAATCAAAAGGGAGTCTTGAAAGCATTTTTTTGTTAGGTGGAGAAAAAACTCACTTCTTGCTAATAGTTGGCCTTGTTCTCTCCTTGATGATGCCCCCCAACTCTTTTATTTTCAAGTCTTCTTTCTTCCTCCACCTTTCTTTATTTCCTGGCGTCCCTCCTGTTCTCACCTGGATGTCCTGCCATCCTGCTATTTGGGCAGCGGTAGGGAGAAGTCTTGTAGGAGTGCCATTGATGAAGCACCGTGTTCAAGTGCTAGCATCTGTGCCACAGGTTTACCTTTGCTACAGTAACATCTCAGTTTACTTATTTTTGCTCTTGGGTTGATGTGAGATTTTCCAGGAGCTGCAAAGAAAACTGATTTTTATATATATATGATTTTTAACATGTTCCTCAGCTTATTTTTCATGTTATCTGGAGGAAATGGGACAAGCACCAAGAAATAGAGCAAGATGTACTGAGGTACGAGTGGAGATCTGGAGATGCCCTGGCAGACCCAGCAGCAGCCTTCCTTGGTGGGGCTGGCTGGAGACCTCGCTCCCTCTCCCCTGTGGCAACCAAGTCACAGCTATGTCTGAGATGTATGAAAGGGCTGTTGAGAATCAATCTGTTTGGAAGGACCTGTCGCTGTGAATTTTAGAAAGGATATGGTTTGAGGTATGTAAAAAATTTTATTGTTGAATAAAATCCCCAATTTTGAGGATGTCAGAATAAGTGTGTTTTGCTTATGTAACGAATCCTAGGACATAAATACTTTCTCATTGATTCTATCCAATTTACCTTAGTGATTAGTACTGACTAGAAGTTGTGTGGTCAATATAATTACCATATCACACCTTTAGATGCAGTTGCACCCACTTTTTTATTTATTAAAAACTACACTTCAGCTTTTCTTTTTTTTTTTTAAGTCTGTAACCTCATTTTTTTTGCTAATTAAAGTATATTGTTGAGACTAACCTGGAGTTGCATAAATCAATAATGTTACACAGAAAAAGAGAACAAATTGTACCGCTTATTTGCATGATGGACAAGATCTAAAATGAATTCCTCAGGTTAATGAGGGTCCTCAGGGTTGTTTGTGAGGATATACAGCCTCCTGTGACACCAGTGTGTTACTGATTGGAAAGTACCCGAAGAGAAGAGGTGAAAAAATCACAAGCGAGCTGGTTGGGGGACTCAATACACTGAAGCTTTTAGCTTTAGTGCATTGATTTTTGGCTGCCTGCACTGAGCTCCAGCATAAGCTGAGGATACAAATTCAGATTTACCCTTGCTTTGAGGTTCAAACTCAGTTCTAATCTCTGCTGGGGATTTGGCTAAGACACAGCTAAATTCCCAAGTTTCTGTCACACTGACATGAGGTTATCTTTGTCTTTCTCAGAAAGAGAACAGTGCTCCCCAGAGGGAGGGAAATACAAACACCCTGAAATGTGCAGGGGGTTATGCAGCTCTGTTAATTTAGAAGAGATCTGAATCATAGGCTAGAAAATCATGGGGCCAAAAAATGCTAGGAGCAGGCAGTTACAGCTACATTAAAATGTCTGGTATTTCCTATCCTGTTTCTGCTCCATTACCTTTATCCTCTTATTCCAGGCAGTTAGCTTCCTCTTATTACCATGCTGTGAATTGGTAACGTGGCTGGAGGAGAGCAGGGCACTGCCACCGGTGCCCGTGCTTGCACAGAGAGGAGAAAGGACAGGAGGAACCTCCCTTTTGCTGGAGTGCAGCAGCTCTGGGCACGTGGCATCGCTTTTGGAAGCTTGGAGTGTGACTGCAGTGGAATGCATTTTTAGGAAGGTGGCAAGAAGTGAATTCAAGGCAGAAGGTAAAGCCTTTCACCTCCTCACTTGGTGTAAAATTCCCTATTCCAAAAGAGTGGGGAAGCTAGTGCTATTCAAAGTTCAGCTGAGGACAGGAAAAAAAAGTTTTATTCCTAAATCTTATTTCTGATAATGAACTATATTAACTGAATTTACCTAAACTATTCACTATGCAAAGGTCATAAACTACTGAAGAAGGGTTTCTAATACAAATCTTAAATGATCTATTAGCATATTTCACCTAATGTGACAAAAATTACAGTGCAGATCAAACAGCACTATGATTCCTGATATTTTTTCCTGTTTAATACGCATCTTGAATATTGCAGCAGAAGAGATGATCTAATTTAGAGAGATGTTCTGAAGGAGGGAAGTCTACTTCTCAAGTGAAATCTGAGTTTTCTGATTTACAATGCAGTGACTTGTGGAGACTGGGGCCACTCTTGCTTCCTTGTGCTCCCAGACTCCACTTGGAAAGGCATCTACTTACAGTACGATTGCTGCAACCTGTGAGGTTCCTATTGCTGATGCTTTGATATCACCTTTCTCATCAGTGCAGCACGTCTCTGTAAGTTCAGCAGCAGACAGGCTTTTTCGTCAGCTGAAACATAAATTACATTATCATATCTATCAAGGCTTGGGCATACTATCTGCTCTGTCATTATGAGTATGAATACATGGAAGTTACCTGACAATGAGAGATGAAAACTATTGGCCTGATTTATGGAAGGAATCAAAATTTGTATCTTATGTGTTTCCTTATCTTCTGTATAAGCTGGAAGGCCTTCAGCACAGGGCCAGGCCAGGCTAGGCCCTGATGAGATGGCACAAGGGAGCAACAGGTTCCTCCAAACTGATAAAACAGAGTGAAACCTGCCCTCTCAGATCTTGATGCAGGAGGCAGAGCCGCAGCCAGGTGGAGAGCAGGGGCTGCACAGGGTCCCCAGCCAAGACCTGGGGTGCAAGGTGAGTCATCTTGATCATTGTCTGCTCTCCCAAACTTCCCATTGGAGGCACAGCTCTTCTTACCTGCTATGGCCCTGTTTTTGAATTATTTAACATGGAAAGGTTGTAAACTGCTGAAGAGCTTCTAATGGGCATGTTGCGGTCAGGCAACACTTGGAGGATAATGATCAAGGAACTTAAGAAATAAATCTGGTCTTCAGCAATTCTCTATTTCAGCTCAGAGTAAAGAAAAGGCCGCACAGGAAGCTACCTAAAGTAACATCTACACGATCACATTGGATACTGGTTTTTAGATCCGAGTCTGCAATCCCTAATCTATGTGGAAAATACACTGTATTTTCCCTTGGATGTATTACTTTTCAGACTGTGTATCGTGAAGTAGGAAAGGTAAGTGAGATGCTGCTCCAGTGCTACGTACTTTGTATTTACAGAAATTTTAAGTTTTCTTTTTTAACTAAGGGTAACTAACTTCTCCAAAAAACCAAATAACTTGTGTAAGTATTTTACTCTTAATGAGTATAGATTAAACATACTTTTCAAAACAATAGTTGGTTTTAATTAATTTTGATTGAGGACATGTAATTCTCTAAATAATGACTATAATTTCATGTCAACATGGTGTAGTGTTTCCCCAGGGAGGAAGTAGAAAAGCTATGTCCTTATTTGGCTTTTGCAATTATTTCTTATCCTTTCTATTGTGTCACCATAATGCTGTAGGACAGTATCCCTCTTGCCATTTCTTGTAGTCGGTGAACATGAGAAGTATTGTTATGCTAATGGTCCTTTCACCATAATTTCTCTGAAGATTACATGCAAATGATGCTCTCCTATCTCCTTCTCTGAATGAATCACACCCCTTAAAACAAGTGCTGCTTCCCCTTCTGACCATCTAACTTGCTTTTAGCTACTTCTAAAGGGAACAGTGTAGTAATTATTCACTTTATTCATTATCATAAAAATCTGACTTGTCAGAAGAAACATTAGTACCTCTTCTTTAAATGGCAAGAATCCTCATAAGATGCTGTGCAAATGAAATCATAGATAAAAACGTGTCAAAAATCAGCTCTGAGTGAATAGGAATGGTGAGAGGAGGAAATGATGCATGCCATGAGCCTTCAATCACAGAGGATGTCTATGTTGCGCAGGTAACACGGGCTGTCAAACTGGTTTTAGTCTTAACCTCCCTGCAGAACAGTCTGTAGCTAGAGTTTGAGACCTTAAAACCAGAATGACTTAGAAATGCTTGTTTTGCTTTTACAAAGCCTGGGATCTGGCCTCTGTCCTGGTACTGTTTGTCTCCTAAGGGGCTTCACACAACGCACCTTCAGAGGTGTCCAGGCTCTGTGGGATCTAGGGAAGATGGACAGAGCATTTCTGTGTGAGGAGCTGGCAGATGTGCCACTGTGCAGGCAGCTTTGGGAATGGGGTGGGTGCAGTGCTTGAGGAAAGGACTTCACTGGAGATGTATACTGGGAGAAACCTAATGTGGGTGTCTGAGTCTAAAGGTTGCTGTCTCAGCGGCTCCCTGGCCTGTGAAATGCTGGGGGCTGCTGGTTTTGTGCCTTGTTCAGTCAGTCTAAGCACTAACTGTAGCTGAAAGACTAAGGGCTATTAAGCTCAGTCTTACAAGTTTTGGTCAAATATGTATAGACAGATTCTGAAAACACGTTGAAGGAATGTGTATATTTTGTGGGTGACAAATTCCACCTATGCTTTTGGTTTTTGAGCTGATCATTTACATCTAATAAAGTCTTTAAATGTGTCAGGGGAGGAACAGGCTCCCCAGGGAAGCAGTTATGGCACCAAACCGGACAATGTTGAAGATGCGTTTGGACAACGCCCTCAGACACATGGTTTAAGGGTTGTTGTGCACTGGGCCAAGCTGTCTGGGGTGGTGGCTGAACCACTATCCTTGCTGAGATTTTGAGGATGTGAAGATGTGGGGACAGGGGGACAGGGTTAGGTGCTGGATGTGGTAGTGTTGGGATAATGGTTGGACTCGATGATCTTGAGGGTCTTTTCCAACTGGAGTGATACTGTGATGCTGTGATTTACTGACCTGAAAAAGGGGGAGCTGAACAAGATCTTCTTTCTGTTTCAGTGCTACAAATAGAGCCTTTAAAATACCCCAAAAACTCAACATAAAACCAAGCCAACCCCCCAAAATCAAACACTCCCCTCCCTCAAACAAACCTCAGCAAACACAGAGAAACCTTCTAAAGCAATCCTGCTCCCCCTGTATCATCTTCTGCCCTGTACATGTTAGTTTCTTACCCTGATGGTGCTGCTTCTGCCCACTTGAAGTAGCATTGTATGCGTTGTCAGTCAGGGTGTCTAACTTTGGACCAAATTTTAGACCGTATCTAGGAAACGGACCACAAGAGGTAAGAAGTGAATCAGAGTGCCCTTGCCTGTACATGGGTGTAATCCCTACCCTGTTGGGAAGCAGGGCTTGCTATAAGTAAGAGTCAGCAGGTGTTTCATACTGGTTTAAGAGGTCTAGTCTGCTCTTCTATAGAGACACAGTATATATTAATATTAAATAAGCATTTTCTCATATAAAGAATATTTATTTAATCTGTTGTACATGCACACAGTTATCTCTGGTTTTTTCAAATGTATTTTTTATATGCATTTTTTGCTGTGTAACAGTTTTCTTCAAACTGTCTGTTGCATCTTGCCTATGATCTGTAAAATGAAGAATTACGGAACAATTCCCAGGGATTTGTAGACTTCTGAAAACTGAATCCTACTGTAGAAACTTAGTGAATTAAATTGTCCTGATGCCTGCGGTTTTGAGAGTTTGTAAGCCTTCATTTTATAGAGGAAAAAAGAAAGACACATTAAGTAAAGAGAAATTCCACAAGCTGAAGCCAGCAGAGCTGCTGCTGTGCTTTACCTATCGTTCTTCAAAAAACGTTTGATCCTTAGATAAAACATTTGTTAATACTTCAAAGATTTCAACATAATATCTTTAAAGATTTTCTCTTTTTCTACAGTAAAAACCTAATAATATGTCATAATTTCACTTAAGCATTAAAATTCTTTCAATATCTGGAGCTAACTATTCACTCTAGGCATTGAATAACAGTGTAACACAGGAATCAGGGAGTAAGAGGAAGAAATAAGGGTGAGAGAAATGAGATGGAGGTTTAGCACCATTTCAGAGACTGGATTTAACTGAGGTCTCTGACTCTCTGCTAGTGACATGGAAAAGAGAATCTTTTTATGTCATTGATAGGGAAATGCACAGAAACTAATTAGGAAAGGAAATAAAAGACCAAAATGTCCTTTCAGATATAAAATCATGTTGTTTGATAAACTAAGGTTCTCAGTAGTTTTATTTCATAAGTCCTATTCTCGCTCTTTTTTTTTAATCAGTTTGCAGGAAATGGAGCAAAGCAGAGCAAACAGAAAAGAGTGGCAGAGTGTTAACTGAGACCTGATAATTAAAGTGAAGCATAGCCAAGGAGCAGATAACCATCCAGCCTTCAGCATGAAAATCATGATGGGTACCACCTATGGACTTTCAGCACTGTTGTGATAACCACGGGAAGCTGCAGTGAGAGTCTCAGTGACACACAAGCCTGTGCTTGAGAGCAAACATTAGCAGGTGGGAAGTTTCATGAAACTCTTGGGTGTTTTTAATTGATCTTTTGCTTTTTTCCATCTCTGCCTTGGTGTCTGGGCTGTTGATGGGTATGAAATGGAAAGATTGTGCTCACTCGGTGATAAAAAGCATGGGTGAGCAAGCAGCGGTTGCAAGGTAATGGCTACACAGCCTTGTGCCAGTCTCAGCTGAGTGCTGAGAGATTAAATAGATTAAATGAAAATAGATGCAAGCTAATTGAATTCAGTGATATAGGAGATGAAATCAGAGCAGTATAAAATTAGGCCTAAGGTGGGGATTGTTAGTTTACTTTTTATCAACAGTCGTTTTGGATTGCCAGAGTCAGAAGCTCTTTCTGTTAGAAATGAAAATAAAACAAAGAACACAAACAGCAAGACAAAGAGCCACTCTCCTGTATTGTTTTTACAACAAAACAGCTTTGCAAAAGATTTGCGGTATTTAAGGAAAATAATCATTTGAGAACCATCTTAGATTGAAGTTTCTTGGATTTTCTCTATTTTCTAAGTAAGATAACTTGCAGTTTGTCCAAGTGACTGTTACCCTAACTGAAGGTAGAAGTCTCTTATAAAGTTAAAACATGCAGAAGTGTAATGTTGTCTGAGGAAATGTAATTGTGACTCATTCTCTAGATTTTGTTGTAGGCTCAAACGAGGTGGTGGTTAAAATCCCCTTCTCCCCACCCTAACTCTAACCATTCAGATGTGTGTGTTTTATGGAAGGATCTAAATTCAGTAACTGAGTTTTATATCCAGACAGCAAGAGAAATTACTAAACTTAAGGAACAGTGCAGATAATAAAATAGACACGAAAGCCCGAAGAGCATAATGGGAAGAAAGGAAGTTTAAAAATGAATGGGGCAAATTGAAAGCAAAGCTGTAGGTATGTGTTGTGTTTTTCTGGGCCTTGGATTTAAGAGAAGAACCGTGAACTCGAAGCAGAGGATGAAGGGTTTGATTTGAATATGAATCTCTGGCAGCCTCTGAGCAGCATGAAAGGGATAATTTTAGCAGCAGCTTTTTGAATAGACTGGTTGGGTACAAGCCAAGATATAAGTAGGCTAGACAGGTTATAGCTAAGATCAAGGATGGGGGGGGAACCATGAAAGGTGGAATTCACCTATGTGCAAAAAATCCAGCAGAAGCATGTATGACTTTCAGTAATATCTGCATCCTGTTTCGTAAGTTTTATTGGTATGTTGGGTTTTGGGGTGGCAAACAGAAGTTTCACTCAGGCAGTCAGGGTACATTTTATGGTTACATTTACACGCAGAGTTCACTGAAGGGTTTGGTGAGGGTCTGGAACATAGGAGAGGTTATCAAGGTATGGATTCTACTGAGACATTTCACCCAAATGGAGAAAGGTGATTTGTAGTAAAGATAAACTTTACTAATCAATATGTGGAGTCAGAGGTTATGGCAGGGTATCCAAGGAAAGAGCATAATATATCCAACGTTGTCTAGATCCAATGCCAGACTTATGGCAAAGATTTTGAAACACTTTTTTAGACCTAATCCCCGCTTGTGTTGTAGACGTAAAATGTCAAAGCAAATACAATGATTAGTGAACTAATCAAAACAGTAACAAAAAGGTCTAGTACTTTTTTTCCTCTTACTTCTGTAGTAAATGCTTTTTAAATTCCATGGTGATAAATGATATTAGAAGAAAATACCATATGAAAAGTTTAGTAGATATAGGTTAACACTGAAAAAGGTATTGCACTGTAGAAGACCTAATGTTTCCAGCCAAACTGTTTGGCAGATAAAATACTTTTCTCCACCACTTCAAAAATTTCTGTCAGAGCCTCTTCATGGTTTAAAAACAAACAAAAAACTTTCATTCATTTGCTTCAAGAACTTACTTTCACTGTAGAAAATTAAAATCATGGCACGGGCTTCACTAGAGGAATGAGTGAACTTTAACTAGCACTTTCTAACTTCAGCTGGAGCATTTACAAGTTTTATAGTTGATATAAGTATTCCTAGGATCTAGAGCCTTACTATGCATGTAGTAGAACTTATAAAATCCTGTGAGAATCTACATTTGATTTTAGGTCATGGGAGGGTGTCATAGAATGATTTTCATTATTAACCGAGTAACCAATGAAAATTGTTTTTTTGACTGAGGAAACTCAGGTATTAAGTTGACAAAAAATGAGAGCCCAAGTTCGTCTATACCGTAATAGAATGAAATTAACATTAGTACTTTAGAACTGTATTCTGTGCATTTAAGTATATTCTCTTCAAGTATCACTGATGATTTTTCGATGTTTTTTCTCAACTCTGGAATACTCTCAGTGTACCAGCCAACATTACTTGGTTTTTTTCATGAAATGCTTTGAAATTGAAAATATTAAGTGTTCCTCTACTTCACAATATTATTTTATTAGCTATTATGCCATGCACTCTTCACATATTTATGGTTTCATCTATTGCCCACAAATGTCAAATAAAGTGTAGTCATGTATTTCATTCTAAAAGTGTAGATAGGTATGATTTCAATAAAAAGTAAAA
This sequence comes from Coracias cyanogaster, assembly GCA_033124195.1. Lineage (NCBI taxonomy): Eukaryota > Metazoa > Chordata > Aves > Coraciiformes > Coraciidae > Coracias > Coracias cyanogaster. The sequence goes on along the minus strand of JAVSBS010027795.1, from coordinate 16,846 downwards.
TGAATGGGATGATAATTTTGAATCAGCAGATCTATTAGAATTTATCTCCAAGAAACACACTTGAAACTCAGGCGAATAGTATTACGTCTTTCCCCACCAAAAATAATGAAATCTGGTCTGAAATTTCTAGCTAAAATTAAATTTCAGTAAATAAACAGGGAACAGAAAATGTGTCTAACTTGCAACCACCCTACCCCATTGTTTTTCAAACAGCACAGATTTTTCATTCAGAATTTTAATGCTTGTTCGGGTCAGAATTTTGAACGCCTTTCAATGATGAACAAATAGGTAAGCTATTCTTAAATCTGAAAATCTGTTTGTAAGTTCTGCAAATAGAAATAATTGAATGCTGAGCTGTAATGAAAAGCTGGTCAGGATTTTGTGCCAAGTGCTTAAGAATCTATCCATCGAAGTATAAAAGTATAGCCTTATCAAAGCAAAAAACTAGTATTGAGAAAGCTTTTTGGGTTTGCGGGGGAGGGTTTGTGGGGTTTTTTGGTTGTTTTTTGTTCATTTGTTGTGTTGGGTTTTTTTTTCTCCTTTAAGATTTTGTTGTCTTCTAGCCCAACACATCCGGAAACACAGGCAAGCTAAATCATATATGTTTCCATATGTCATACTGTGATGGCTATCATGTACCATAATAAACTTGTAGTGAAACTTCCAAAATGTCACCTAATCTCAAATGGCTTTATAAGTACATAGAAAATGTAAACTGTGACACAGCCTGGAAGAAACAAAGATATCACATATAGATGTAGGGTAGAGGTTTCTTTAGGGTTGAGATGGCTACTAATTACTGGTTTGCACTACAAAGCAATTAATTTTCTTGTGTTCTTTCTATGAGCCTCACTAGAAGACATTTAGCTAGCCAGAATATATATTTTGGGGGTTTTTTTTTGCAGTCTTTAATACATTTAGCTCTGATTTGGTATTTAGATTTATTACCCATTTTTTACCCTTTTTTAAGGTGACTATGGTACAAGTAATGGTATTCATATTCTGAGCACAATAAAAGCTTTGATATATTTGCTCCCTATGCTTCACATATGATAATTTTTAAATGATATTTCTATTAAGCATATTATGTCTTTTATACTATGCGTTAAATATATCATGGGGTTTTTTTCTGTTGAAACAGACGGTTCTTTTATTTTCTTTAATGTACAGTTTCTGATTTGTCTGTCCTTTAAAAAAATGAAGACAGCTGTTTGGGATTCCTTCATATTTGTACTTTAAACTTGAACTGACACTGGTGAAAGCTGAAAATATAAGATATTCTTTTTTTTTCTGAGTACTAAGATCTTTCTCTAGTGAGAAAGGAAAATTCTGTGTGTAGGGAATGGCAAACTTGTGTCTTTATGACACTTGTCTGCGTTCTTTTTGAGAAACACAAGTTTTACTGCTTAGAGGCAGAGGGCCTCATCCTTCTTCTGATCACAATAGAAATTAATTAGACAATTGGGGCTGACTTGCAGTAAAATCCTTTAAAAGCAGTCACCGACCTTTGGGAGTTTGAGAAGGAAGGAGCAAACAAGGGAGTCGTTCTGGATTTTCAGAGGGAGTTTGGCAAGAATAAGGAAGATGGCAACTGTGAGAATAAGGGGGAGCGTCCAAGGAATAACAGAGGTAATGAAGGTGACTAGATGCAGTAGCTGTAGGTGAGCGTGATTAGTTTAGGGTAGAAGGGGTGTTTGTGTACTAGCAGGGCTGCCTGCTGGCAACAGGAAAGAAAAGATCCAAGGACTGGAGATACTGATGAATACTTTTCTGAAACTGAAGTGTGTAATAGAGGAGAGGCATGAAGTAGCAATACAATTAAGAATTTGTATGTGCTTGCTGAGTGAGATAAGCTCAAGAATACAGGCATTCTTTACAGAAGGGTCAGCTAAAGAGCAGCAGCCCGATTAGTGGAGGAGAGATGGAGCTGAGATGATGCTTGCTGTATATCAGTAAGAGAATTTTTTATTTCACTGGTAAAGTATCTGTGGAGCCAGCTACTGGGTTTAGGGACATAAGTGTAGAGCCAGCCTGCTCTAAATACAGAGTTGCTTCAGGTCAAGTGCACTGTAACTACCAGCAGTCTGAATCCCAAAGAAAGAAGGAAATGAAGCCTTAGGGCATCAGTAGTCTGTGGCTGAAGCACCTTTTCTCTAAACTACTTTTAGGCTAGACAGTAGTACAGCTATTAGACACATAGGAAACTGGATGGTACGGAAGCTTCCCTATTGTCTGTTATGGAACAGAACAGTCTGAAGAGAAGATCCGTCACATAGATCAGTAGAATATGTCTCAATTTTTCTTAAAGTTTTGCTGTTTGAAAACTGTTATTTGTTACATCTAAATGAAACATGAAGGTTACTTAAATTTGGGGTTTCTCTTGATTTATATCAGCATAGATAGAGAACAAACTGATTCCATTGTCCACCTTGTCTTTTAAACCATATGTTACTTTCAATGATTCAACAAAGAGCTTTCTGTATATATGAATTTTTCCCTCTTCAAGAAAATGTTGAAATGTTGAAAACTTGAAATTTCTTTGAAAGAGTACAGTCTTTGATTCTGATAGTCAAGATCCTCCTATCCCTAAGATTAAACAAGGGCACCTGAAAATAGCTGCAAGGGTATTAGTTTTCCTTTGAGGTGCTGCAGGGCAAAAAGACTCAAAAGGATCATTGAAAAGAGGGAAGATTTAAGTTAAAGAAAAAAATTTAACCTAAAGTGTTTCAAGAGTTGGACATACATGAACTATAGTTTTGTTCTATTAGTTACAACTTTTGGATCATCTCTTTTTATGAGAACCAACCAGTATCACTTCTTTTAGATCTTTTGCTGCAAAAATGATAAGGAGGAAAAAATAAAGACAAGAAAATAGGGGGGATTTGTAGGCAGAGTAAAAAAGGTGGAATTGGAGCCACTCATGTTATTGGGATGCATTTGTCCCCACCTGTCTTCTTTTTAGAAAGTGCTTGTACGTCCTTCCATGTCCCTCAGACTTCTGCTTGTGTTTCAGAAATCTCTTAAGTAGCTAACTTCCAATGGGAACATGGCAAAATTAGGAAGGTAGCTATCAGAAAGGCTTTTGTACTGATACACCTGAAGAAAATAAAATCCTGAACACGTGAACTTAGTTTTAATGTCTTTGGCCCGCAACAACAGAAACTGTTTTGAAACCTGTGAGAGCTACAACTCCTGAGCTGAGTGATTCAGAGAACAGGAAATCCTTCTGAGAAGATAATAGCCTTAGACATGCTTAGGATGGGATTAATCATCTTGCTCCAGAGAAGACTGAAATGCTGACAGGAACAGCTGTTCAGGTGAACATCATCTGAAAAATGTTTTGTAGGCTAACTCCATTAAACCGATGAGACCTCCTGTTAGATCCTAATGGAAGCAATAAATTCCCAGCATTTGACAGAGGAGTGGTGCACAGTAAATCCAAGTATCTTCTGTTCATGCTTTCTTGTGGTTTTACGGCTGAATCTCAAAGGTAGACTTCACCTGATAAATCCTAAATACTCAGATCATTTTTTCCTACCTTTCAATCAACATGAAAAATTCCCCAAAACGCTATGGACAAAGGTTTGCTTTTTATGGTTATAAACAAACAGAAAAGCATAATGATAAAGTTCCATGTGCTATTCAAATAACTGTGGAAAAGAGGTATTTCCAGTTTACAACAAGTTATTTCATTAAATGGCAAAGTTTCAATATTTTTAAAGGTCAAGAAATTATGAACAGAACTGTGATAAATACATAACTTGAACTAGTTTTGGAGGGTGAATTCTACTCATACAGAATCTTCTGTCATTCAAAGTTTGAGTTAAGGGTATGCCATTTTTGCACTGACTGTATCTCTTAATAGAATAGTCATTCTGCTTGGTTAAAGGCAATACAGTTGGAAGATGCACAACCTATTGTTTACCAGCTGGGAATGTTTTTCGTTACCTGATACCTCCAGAGTAGTTGTTTGTAGTAAGCAAATCTTCAGCATTTTCAGAGTAGTTTTAAACTAGAACATCTTCCCTGTTCCAGGAGTGGAATCTGTCCACAGTATGACTTACCTTATGGGTATTTTCTAAGAGCTCCTTTTTTTTTTTTTAGGTACCAAATTCAAAAGTTCTCTATATTCTTCTACATTCAGAATGATTCTTAAGACAAAAATAATTATAGCATGTATTTTCTTGATAAAATATTTTTAGATAAAATGTGCTATTTAACAGCTATTTAACAAATTCCAATGTGTACTATCTTTACAACGTGGGACTGGAGATAACTGTTAAATATGTTACACAATGACAAACTATATTGTGCCAAACTCCAGAAATCTGTGTTCACCTGTATTTTCAAAAGCAAGATGGAGTTAAAAACCCTACAGTCTTGCTTAAGACCTTGAAAAAATAGCTTTATTTTCTGAGTAATTACACTGGGTTTTGATGGTCAGACTGAGGATATTCCCTTGTATATCAAGGAAGTAACTTTTCCAATGCAATTAGCCCATTTGCACATTCCGCTTAAATACAGAGTTCAAATATAAGCATATCTTTTTCTATATTTATAGTTATATGTAAAAATATCAAACATTCCAATCAAGGCAGAGCAAAACTTCCAACTATCTAACATAATCAAGTTAATTAATATACTTTTATTTTAAAAGTGTAATTTTCTTGTCTCTGCTTATAAAAGAAATTCTGAAAGTGGAAGATATTAGAAGAGAAAAGGGTAGAGGTCAGGACAGTAAGTCTCCTACTGGTCAGATCTAACAACAGTTCCCCATACCTGGGTTTGAAGTCTGTCAAGTGCCTAGACAGCTTTTAGAAACTTTAAATAATTGTAAAAGAGAAACTGAGCCACCAATTATCAACATGAAATAATGACGCTTCATTTTTGATGCACACTGGCCTATAGGTTTTGGAGCCATATGTTTTGTTTATGTGCTTTGTTTGACTTACGGAGATATTCAACTGACTCTAAAAAAAATCCATGCTATAGCCTAGCAAAAAGTTTTACTATTACCCTCTCTGTTATGCAGTTAGATTTTATAGATTTTTGTAGAAGATCATTCATACAGCCTAGTTTAGGTTTCACATACTTGTCGTGTTTAGACGACAAGTGTTAAGGTATTACAGAGGTGGGCAGTAGCATAAACCCTCTGGCAGTGAGCTAGTCAGGTGTACTGTTAGAGTATATGATCTGTGTTTTCATTGTAATTCTTCTTCTATTAATAATTGGGGAAATTAAAATTATACCAGTGTGATACCTGCTTAAGAAAGAGTAAGATTACTTCCTTCAAGGGTCTCTCATCACTATGTTAGCTTGAGATACTGTGCAAGTTGGTCAGATCTTATGCTGTAAGGTGTGTGTAGTATGTGTGGGGAAACAAAGAATATTTCATCGCTTACTTAAATCTTCGTGACTTTGGTAACTCTGCCAAAAGTTTTTGAACAAGAGCTTTGTAGCTGTATTGTTTGATGCTATTTCCATAAAATTTGTGGCTTTCCAACTTTGTTGTAAAAAGAAAGCCAGGAAATCTGTCTGAATGCATTGCTACCTTTCAAGAGTTCTGCAAAGGTCCGGAGACATTACTATCTTTAAGCATCCTTGTCCTTAAAGTGGGGCAGGAAAAGAAGGAACAGGAAAGGAACACAAAGAGCAACAGTGATCTAAAGATTTCCCTGGAGAAGAGCAAGGTATTATTCAGGCTGCCAGAAGGTGAAATCAAAAGAATGTCTGTTTTTAGCATGTTGGTCATGATTTAATTCTGCCATCATCAGCTAGATGGAAAATATGCTGACAATCTTTGAAGTACTACTGACAGGATCAAAGGGCACTGGGGTCACAGTGGGATTAGCTGGCACAACAATGGCATGTTTGATAACTAGCCATATTACTAGTTTAGTGCATTAATTTTTGTGTAGCATTAATGGTGGTACTATTTATGATATTTTTTTAATTTTATTTTTTAAAGTCTGGCTTTCAGCTAGAATGCTGTTTTTAGTATTGTATGTTAGGGTTGCTCTTTTTATTGCTGTATTTTAGGGTCACATTATGTTGTGCAACCATCCAGATGGGTAGAACTACAGGCAGGATTATTTGGCTTATAACGCGTAAAGGAAAGCCTACCAGAAAAATTACTGAATTCATGGTGTGTTCCTCAATGATTAAATATTCAGGAAAAGAAAGGAATAATATCTTAGAAATCAGTGTAATCTTTCAGCTTTTATATTTTTTTGAAGGACATTATTTGTTTTCTGATGATGTTTCAGATGTTCTTGTAGTTATTTTGTGGACTTCTTTTCCAGCTGCCTCAATACCACGCACCTTTACATTTTCCTCAGCCTACAGGGAGTATTTCAGGGAATATTCAGTTTCACAAAGATGCATGTGCCTTTCTGGCTGTACTGTGGAAGAAACTGTGCATTATTATTTCTTTAGAAAAGTCTATGCTTTTGATCATGTAATGAGGTCGAGGTGTTCTTTGTAGATAGTTTTATAGTGCTATGTCCATGATGTGATACGCACTAAAAGAGAGGTAGTTAACCATTTATTAGCTCTCCGTGTGTATGCACCGAGAGATTACAATCAGTCACTGCATTATTAGAACAGTCTCATTTAATTTGTGCATAAAAAAAGGACTGGAATATTTGTAGTTACCCCACCCAAGACATTCTCCTCAGTTCTCTCCTCTGACAGACAGCAGCGCTCCAGGTTTTGGCACTTGGCTTAAAACTGTGACATTTGCGGCCAACTTATCCCACCTTTCCCTATGGTGCTATTTAAAAGCTGGTTCAACCATTTTGCTACCATTGTTGATTTCCTTAACTAATCCTTTAACCCTATTCATAGTTTCTGTTAGAGGGTGAAGTTCTGATAATTCCTTTGGACAAATTTGCTTTAATTTTATTATCTTAATGGCTTTCAGTCCATTCTGAGTGGCTGCTAGCCATAAAAATATGGTGAACTTTTAGCTAATTACAGAGGCAGTAATGGAAAGAATTTTCACTTCTAATTTTACTTTTTCTGTCAGCAAACATGAACTGAACCAGTCATTCTGCATGGCTTTGTAACTGGTCCCATAAACCACACACATCTCCAGTTAAAGGAGGGTAGTCTAGAACTTTAATGAGGACTTGGAAATCTTTTCACAGAAAGCAAAATATTAGAGCTAGAGAGTTTTAGAAGAGATGATATGATATTACTACTTTGCTGGCAATAGATTCAATTTAAGAAAAAGTCCCCAGCATATTAGAAAACATAGTATCTTCTCAGCTGCCCTGTAATCTAAGTCTTGAAATTATTTGGCTTTAAAAATAACTATATAAGCAAAGTTGTCTTTGGTTTGATTGTTTTTGCCTATATCATTTCATACCTTTGAAGTGTTGCCATGTGCGTAGTTCAACACCATCACTGATGGGGGAGGACAGGAATGAAGAGCAGTAATCTCTTACACCAGGTCTGTCTGTGGCCCCGGGGGCTGTCACAGACTTTTGGCAAATATCTACTAAAATTATCTTCTGAGAGGCAAATTTGAAGAAGAAAAGATTTTTCCAAAATCTGTGGCCCTTGATTAAAAATACTTTCATTCAACAAGATGGTGTCTCTTTTTGAGATTGCCACTGTCTATGCGGGCCCTCGAGGAGGGACTAAGTGTTAAAAGTAATAGTTTCAGGAGTGAGCAACTCTGCCAAATAACTTACTGCCTGCAAATATCCTACTGAAGAATAGAAATTTCACCCAGGAAAATGTGAAATATTTTACATGGAAAACAGTGACTTTGCATTAAGAAACTAGAAGTTCTGCCTTCCTGCCAGACAAGCTAGGAGACCACAGCCAGTGTCCTTTTCTGCCAAGAGGGAGGAAGTGGAGTTGACAGGAGCTCTCCTGACAGACACCTGCCAGCCAATAGGACATGTGCTGTTGGTCTCTCTAAATACAGTCTTTTTTCCAGGGGATGCATTTTGAAATTTCAAGCTTTGCCCTTTTCCCTGTTTTTTCCAGCATGCAGGCTGTTGACAGTGTTGTATTTATCACAATTTTGTTGTCTTGGCAAAGAATTCAAAAATGTTTGTGTGCCTCAGTATACCAATGATGGACTAATCATATGTAGCAACAGTAAAATGTGGGTTTTTTCTGCACTGCAGTCATGTTTCAAAGGTACCATGCTGGAAAATGAGATCAATGTTTGAATGCTCCCTGGTAGTTCAGCGCTGTTCTCAAGGCAGGAAGCTGCCTGGTGGTTTTTGCATGACCGTTCTCCCAATGGACTTTTTCTATTGCCCGGAAAAATATCTTGAGACATAACTGTGATTGCAAAGGATTTCATTGCCAAGGGCTGCTCTTGGATGTTCTGAGTGTACAGGTGTGCACCTCACTCCTCTCACTCCAAGCTGTTGACAGCTCATCTTCGGTGATCTGATAAAATGGTCTTGCAATTGTGCTGCAGAAGTCTCTTGCATTTTTTAACAACTTGGGGTCCAGAGACCATAGAATCATTATAGTTGGAAGAGACCGTAAAGATCATCAAGTCCAACCATTAACCCAGTACTGCCAGGTCATCACTAAACCATGTCCATAAGCACCACATCTACATGTCTTTTAAACAACTCCAGGGATGGTGACTCCACCACTTCCCTGGGCAGCCTGTTCTAGTGCTTTTCAACCCTTTCAGCAAAGAAATTTTTCCTAATATCCAAACGAAACCTCCCGTGGTACAACTTGAGGCTGTTTCCTCTTGTGCTATTGCTTGTTACTTAGGAGAACAGAATGACCCCAACCTCACTACAATCGCCTTTCAGCTATTTTCAGAGTGTTAAGGTCTCCCCTGAGTCTCCTTTTCTTCAGGCTAAACAACCTCAGTTCTCTTAGCTGCTCATCATCAGACTTGTTCTCTAGACCCCTCACCAGCTTCATTGCCCTTCTTTGGACATGCTTCAGCAACAAAATGTCCTTCTTGTGATGAAGGGCCCAAAACTGAACCCGGTATTTGAGATGTGGCCTCACCGATCCCAAGTACAGGGACAACCACTTCCCTAGTTCTGCTGGCCATACTATTTCATATACAAGGCAGGATGCTGTTGGCTTTCTTGGCAACCTGGACACACTGCTGGCTCATATTCAGTTGGCTGTCAACCAACGCTCCCAAGTCTTTCAGCTGAATACACTCCAAAATCGGTTTGGGTTTTTCAGACACACTATAGGAGGCAAAGCAGAAGAAAAAAAAAAAAACAACAGAAAATATATCATGCCAAAAGTTCTGCATGTGCAGAAACAGTTTCTACATATGCTGTCACAGTGCATTTCCTGCCTGTAAAACTTACCTTATTAGAACAAACAGCTGGTTAATGGAGACAGAAATGTGTTTTTCCAACTAAACATTAATGACAATGGAAACCAGCATTGGTTCATTAAGAACAAAACTGCCAGTTTTTCTAGGCATCTTAGTGTAAGCAAAATAATTGAAGAGACATGTCATGACAAGTCATGAAAATTAAATAATGAAATATACTTTTCAAAAGCTCTGAAGACTTATAGTCTCAAAATTATCTAAAAGGCTTGATTTTTGAACTACCTTTCTTTAATATTTCTGTCTTAACTTTCTTAGAGCTGGTTTCGCTTTTAAAGTTACCTGAAAACCTGGTAGTTGTTACTGCAGCTGTGTAAAAAGGAGATTACAAAAGTTCTTCCTTATGACGTGAAAATCTTCATATATTATAGTCAACTAATATATTTTTTTTTCTGTTTTCAGATTATGGTTTATGAGTTTTGTAGTTTAAAAACTTAAGGCAATTTGACAAAAAAAAAAAAAGTAGGCAATGAAACTGGATCCGTCAAGGTGCATTGCTCCTAGCATAGAAAAGTGTAGAACACTGATACATTGCAACTGATTTCACAACAACATCTGCACTAAAGCAGCAATTATTTCAATAACCTGGTCTCCCTTATCTGGGATAAGACCTTTGAGCACCAAACAAGCAGTCTGGCTAAGGAACTGAGACTGAGCTTTCCACGTATGGATAAAGGCTTCATCTTTTCCATTCCTCTCTCAAGAATGTAACACAAGGTAATTTCCCTTTTTGGGGTATTTTTAAGGGGATGCAAAATAGTTTAAAAGTATATTTTATAGTACAGTCAACCATACTATCAAATTACTATGATGTCTTCACTGAAAATACTAGTCTCCTGTATAACATGTGGAGGAAAGAATGTCCTCTTTGTGAGAAAGTATATACTTATGTCATACAAAGAACCTTCTGAAGGTTTGTGGGATTTCATTTCTGGCATACTCAGGTAATGGTGGGGCTAGATCAGCTACAGCGGTATGGATTTTATTGTTAACAATCTAACTTTGGTTAAATATTAACTTAACGAAATTAAACATCTGATGGACTTTATCAGCAGACAAAACCACATCACATTCCAGGCTAACCATATCTTATAACTCCTGCAGGTCTGACATTGAAGGGACTGAGTGGATGAAGGATGGGAATGTATTTTGTGCACATATCAGACATAATCCTCAATCTTAAGTACTGTATTATAATATTGCATGACATGTGACATCTCCACTGGAATCCTACTAAGGATGTGAGAAGGTGAGTATCCCACACCGTTACCCAGGGACAGCTTCCTTTAGTGTGGTCAGTTTGGGTTACGTTCTTCCAGGTTTGTTTCAAGTCATGGAGGCAATTGGAAAACTACAACTGCAAAATGTGAAACATCCTCTGTAAGGAGAGAACACAGACCTAACCACTTTCTACAGAGACACCTAGACACCTTGTTGGGTGGAGAATAACTGCTTAATTATAGACACAATAACAAACACATCTGCAGGGGAACACAAAATTCACTGCAGAGAAGTGTCACTATGATATAATCTACACACATTAATTTCTAGGTCATATTTTTAAATTATGCAAACTACTAAACAAAATACAAGTATGCTGTAGCCTTTCAACAAGGAGTTAAAGACCTATGATATGTCATAGAAAACTCTGATAAACACTATTTAAAAGTGATTGTGCCCCTGTGCTATATTTTTAAATCTTTTTATTATTAAGAAGATTTCAAAGGGACTGCAGTCTTTGTTCTATGATGTCTAGTTTTCAGAAGACTGCATATAAAATTCCTGCACAGCCAGTCCAAAATGCACAGGAGAGCTGTGACTTTTCAGGTAAGCTGTTAAATATGTTCATTTTAAAAACTTTTCATTATAAGCTATCCGATTTTCTATATGTTATTTTTTTCTCTTTTCAGTTTTCCCCTCTGGTACACTAATCTCTTTTATGCTATATCCCAAGCACAAACATTATATGTTCTAATAGACACAGCACCACTGGCAGTAGGCAATGTTTCCACCAGTTTAAGCTTCTGGACGCTTCTCAGTTCTCATTTGAACAACATATGGAAATCATCCTACATCTAACTATATTTTTTGGATATGAATTTCTAAAGAAAATGAAGTGTTCTGTTTGAAACTTGGGGAGGAGGGGAAGTAAGGACAAACAGAATATAATAAAACATAGGGAAAGACACTTATAAGAAATCTATGTGATCAGACTCCTCTGCTTACCTATTCCAATTCAGTGATTTTTTTTTTTTTTTTTTTTTACATGCAGCAAATCCTTTTATTGGATATTTCTTGCTCTTTAATGACTTCACTACAGGGTTGCATGGGTCAATAGGAACGCCTCCTCCAAAATCCATTAACGTGGTTCTTGACTGAATGCAGCCCTGGCATGTTATTCACAGTCATTCTTCAAGAATTTTGAACTACTCAGGTTTTCTTTATGTTAATCTTATGTCAAAGAATCAATTTATTCCTTATATACAGGATCAGGTACCTTGCTGAAAATTATGGTATACTGTTAGCTTAAAAAGGTGCTATAGGAAAGATAACTCTTTAATGTTGGCAAAGACTCACCCACTACTTGCTTATAAACTGAAATTAAAATTATAGTTATCTGTACCTTTCTTGTCTAGATGATAGTATTATTCAAAGAAACATCCACTTCTTCCTATACTGTGTCTCTTCTTTTTTGACTCTAACACATGCATACTAAAGAGAAACTTCACATTTTTTGAAGTGATTGCATCAGAAGAAAAGATATAGTATGATTGATGCCAGTGGGGTTTGACAAATAGCAACTTTACAGAAATTATACAAAAATTTCATTCCATAATTCCTCTCAACTGTTCTGCCACTTTGATGAAATGGTAATCTTGCTAATCCATTTCTCCAGCTAGAAAAGTGTTTCAGAAACATACCCTTCCCTGCAGTTATTACCATGATGGAACATTTATTATCCAGCAAATGAGGCATCACATCCTCTGATAATTCTTCCAAAAAATCTCAGGGATATCTGTCCTATATTGTGCATATCAATGCTCAATTAAAATGTCAGAGAAGTTTTGTATATTACGCACAAGACAGAATGAAAACTGTTTCACTGATCAATATCCATTGCAGAAATATGTTAAATCTTGTGTGGGCGAATTTCCAGCTTGTGCTGAGCGGTGGTTTGACACACCACTTAGGCTGTAAACCACTGAGGCTGTGGATTGTGGAGTCGTGAATTATTGTTTCATGTATGTGAGTCCTGGTCAATTTTGCCTTGCAAACTATGTCTGTAATACATTAAATGATTGTGACTTCTGGGCCTATGTGTTCCTGAGCTATTACAGAAGAGTGAGAAACACAACTAGAAAAAATGTACTACAAAAATCAACAGTAGGCTTTGTACAAAACCAGTCCCTGTTTAAGTATTTGCTTTATTTTTTAAAAAAGGTAGATTACAGGGACTAAAACCGCATGGGAACTCTAACCCCACCGCACTGCTTTAACATTCTTTTATGTTCAGTCACTTATATTTTTGTTTAGTCAGCTTAAAAGGATGCAGGCGTAACTCAAGGTATTTATCAAAGAATAGAGAGAGAAGTTAATTTTAATATTAGGGTATTTTCCTGTTTGAACACCGTGGTTTTTATAAAACTGCCTAAGACTAAGATGAGAAAATAGTTGCTGAGTGACATGGGTTATTTGCCTGTCTTAAATCTCATTTTATGCGTATAACTCCTATATGCAAATGTGTTCAAGTGTAGAACAGGTAATGTTTAAGTGTGAGGAATTTATTTATTGCTGTCTTTAAGATATTATTTCCTCATATCCATGTTATTTCTGCCCTCCATAAGTAGCTTCAGAAATGCCTAGCTTTTGTGGCACCATGCAACTAAAACCTCACTGAATTACTGTTCTGTCTACAAGAAGTTTTCAAACACTGTTGACTATTACCTTGAAAATACAAATTTTTAATAGTAATGATTCTTAAAAGTCATCACTGTGGATTCCTTTCCTTCCTATGGCTAATCTTCAAAAATAAATTTCAATTATGTGGACCAATACAAAACCATAATTGCATAATGAGAAAATTTAAGTTATTTATCTATTTTAACATTTTTCTGCTGCCTTTTCTTTCCTTAACTTCAAAATAAACTAACAATTTCTCTGCTTTATTCTTTAGCTAAGGCAATAGGTTACATATTATTTATATTTTGCACACGTAAATTAATGTTGGAACACTATTTTTACTGCCTATTCAATCAGCACATAAGGAAACATCTTGCATTTCATACTGGCAAACATGTACTGTTTTTACTGAATTTTACAGAATATGCTGTGGATGGAAGCAAGGCCTCTTCCTGAAGAAATGTTTTATTCAACAAACCTTGCCCAACTTGAGCATTTTCCAGGTAAAGCACTTGCTTAGTGATTCCTAAATTAAGCTGCTTTTTTTTTTTTTTTTAAATTTTATTTTAGCTGAATATTACCTGTTTATACGCTGTGGAGTAAGTGACCTAAGAAAAGCCTGCTGAGTCAAAAGTGCTTTATCCCAGTGTCATTCATAGGAAGGGAATAAAACTTAAATAGTAGACAGGTTGGAATCAGGCTTACCTGACAATGCAAAAAAAAAAAGTGAACATTTATTTTTGTATGTAGTGGAAAAAAAAACCTCACAACCCAATGACGTCAAAGCCACATAGTTACCATAGTAACTCATGTTATGGTATATATTATTTATGGACATATTGCAACATGGAGAGTATCATAATGTTTTGCTTTTTTCAGAACGTATGTTTCTGGTTGTTCACAGAACATTTCAATGGCTGAATTAAAATGCCAGATCTTTTCATTTGCTGCAAGTTAACATTTCTCTACACTCTCAAAAAATGCAGAATGGTGTATTTTTAAGATAACTGGAAAAAATCATAGTTTATTTTTATTATATTCAGATAATCAGTTTAATGCTGCAAAGTAGTGCTACTAATCTCTTTCCTTCTTCCTCTGCCTTCTTTTAGGGCATGAGTGGAAGGGGGGGGTTGTTACACTGCAGCCACAACAGGTAGTAGATTCCAGATGTAATGATAGAAAGAAATGGCTCTTCATAAAAAAGAACAATTGAAACCACTGAAAAGTAAGCAAGCAAAAATATCAGATGACTGGTTCTACCATAGTTTTCCATACATGCTTTTAAAATAGTGTTATTTATGCTGTGAACATGTAAATTAGACTGCAGAAGGCAAACTAATTTGTTAGCCTGTGTTTATGAATTCTCAAACTCATTTTAATCTACAAGGATTATCTTCAGACATGTATATTTACTAAAATAAATGTCTATGCTCTTTTTAAAAGTAACTTTCCGTTCTTTCTGCTCACATTTTGAAGCACAAAGAGCAGCTGGATACTCTACCGCTAAGGAATATTACTGAAACTGGATCACCTTGTTTTTAAAATCTCAGTCAGGGGCCAAACTAGGTCCTCTGTCTCTCTCTGCTCTCTTCCTTTTTATACAAATTTTGTATTATAAAACACTAAGATAGTTGTAATATAGCTGCATGCAGAAAAATGCTATTGAATGGAAGGGAACTGTGGGAATCTGCAAATCTAGGTCATTCTAAAATGCTTTTCTTTGAAGCTGATCTCATATGTGCGCCATGTTGAATATTTGGATGTAAATATTTAGTCATTTTTGTTGATTAAATTCACCTAACATGAAGGGTTTTCCCATGTTATCTATTTTCCATGTTACACAGACAAGTTTTTTCAAAGGAGGGTTTCCCGTCAGCAAATGCCACTTCTTCACAAGCATGAGCTTTGCTATCAGTAGATATTTTTGCATCTGTAACTATTTTGAACGCAATTTGTCATTTACACATAAAGTGTATGACACCTAAATGCCATAAATCATGCATATGTGTAATTGCTGGTGCAAAATTACAGCTGTAATTATAATTGCAAACTATCATTATTATGAAGCCTTATTGGATATTGGCTGAAGAACATGACCCACTTCACTCATCCTCTAAATAGAAACTGTGTTCGGTCCCATAATTTTTCTATTTGAAAGGTTATTAAAATGTTTTGAAAGAAAAATCAGGTAACAATGTACAATGATGAAAGAGAAATATTGAATATCTAAAGAGCATGTCAGCTCCCTTCTGTGCTGCATTTTATTTCAGTTGTGAATGGACTTTTATGAAAATACATTAATATTTTATTGAAAACAGCACTGTACAATTTACTACCTTGACCATGCAATTAGCCCACTAATAGGCAAAAAACAGGTGTTTTCCCATATAGATTTTGTTTCCACCAGCATTGACCTGGATCCTGGTACATTCTATTAATAAATATTCTTGTAACTCTTCAGTTTTCCATTTGAAAAGACATTAGCAATAATCACTAGCCTGCACACTAAGGAAGAGGAGAAAAAATCCAGACAAAAAGCCTCCAAATACAATAGTCGTGGTTATGCACATCTGAGATTTTCCCATTGCGCATATTTTTTTAGGGAGATGCAGGAATTTGAGTCAGGGTGGGAATATATTTTTGCTAACCCACCGTCTGATCATTGATCCAGTTTCTCTGCCAGAAATGCCTAGAATTGCTGAGAGGGAGAGGAAAAAAATCTTTGTGTAATCTAGGATTCTTGTGTTAAAATGTCATGAATTTATTACATTCAGTAGTAAATTATAGTGAGGACAGTCTTTTCACAATGTCTACTTTTTTTTTTCTTTTTTAAATAAAAAATGCTAGTGGTTGAATAAATCTGATTTGGGTGCTGTGTATGCAGTTGCAACATGATCCAAGAATTCATGCAAATGCCACAGATTTTTAGTTCAAATATTTTGAAGCATACTCTACTAGGACCTTTGAGGTAAAAAATTTATCTTGCTGCTGTTTGTATCATTGCCTTTTTTAATGGCTGCTCTTCCTCCCCCAGTTCCAGTCTTTGAAGTAGAGTGTCTCTGTAGCCAGCTGACAGAGTTCATGGTGATTTTTGAAGTTGAGGTACCTGCATTAATTTGGAACATGTAGCTAGCAATCAAGACTTTGGAGTCTGAAGAGCCATTTTAGAGCATGGCTGTTGCCAGCTGGCACATTTTCCTCATGCACTGGTGGGCATTACTTATTTTTAACATAACTGTTTTCTAAATGCTGAGAGGAAAAAGAAAGAAATGGTGAAGGTAACTTCTCTGGCTTCTTCGAAATTTTATATTAATAGAATATTAAAGATTGAGAAAAGTAGTGTGAAGGGGAGGATTGGAATAGGAAAAAAGAGCAAGGTAAAATAATGTACTGAGTTGAGAGGAAACCCATTCACCCTCTACCTTATAATATCAGTGCTTAACACATTCCGAAAAATGAAACAGAAAATTAAACACTAGGTTTTAAATTCAACAAATTGAAATAAAGGTAACAACAAAGTGTGTGCTTCTAAGGCATTCTTAAGGACACATTTTGTTAGGTTTTGTTGTTGTTTTGGTATTGAGGGTTGTTTGGCGGGTTTTT
>JAVSBS010027791.1:19991-42722 GCA_033124195.1 Coracias cyanogaster | reverse complement strand
TATCAACACCCTTCTAGCTCCCAGCACAAAAACACTGCTGCTGTGGGGAAAAAACCAGCTCAGCCAGACCCACTACAATGACAAACATGTCACATGTTCATTTAAGGCTGAAATGTATACAGGAAGTATACAGTTAAATGATGACTTCATAATTTTGCAGGATCTACTTCTGTCAGCTTTCTTCATCTAGCCAGTTAATCAAACCAAGGCATCTCTGTAACCTTATAAGTTACTGACTCCTCTGAGACAGTCTTGAGGTCAACGTTTACAGAATTTAAGGCGATCTGATATATTTTAAAATAAGGTCAGAACAATATTTTTTCTGTAACTCGCTACTTGCCTTTACTTTATAAGACACCCAGGTTGTGGGGGTTTTCACATCAAGTTAGGTAATCCTAAATTAACAAGTTCGGAATAAAACTTGTACAAAGTAAATCATTCAAACATACATTATATAGGTTTTAAGCCCACTCTACAGACCCACTCCTGTTGTGCTTCTCTACAGGCTAATATAGATTGAGCTTCTGCTACTGCTTACAATGTTCTACTATCCATAGTAGCTGTAATAGGCTATTCCCTTTTGCCTTCCATTTCTTGTTCAGAGGACGTCTGTAAAGTGAACTTTGAGAAGTTTCTGAAAATACATCACTCCAGGCAGACATTATAAAGCTGGACTGAATAATAAACTAAGGCATTTAGCATTTACTTTCTGTTCATGTAAAACTACTTTTCTTTCAGAAATACCTTGAAGAAAAAACAAAACAAAACTTGTTTTATATGTAATTTTTATTGAGTAATACCACCAACTGGCACATCAACTGAATAAATTTTTCACTTACATCTCAGGCAGATTTTACTTTGTCTGATACTTTGGTTGTAAGTCCTTCTCTTTAAATCTAGCTACCTGAACAGAAAAATCTTTTAAAGGATGGTAACAGGAAAACAGACTTTTACGAACACAGTATTCATACCATGACTATTAGAACACTATCGATCAATGACCTGATTCATGTTTACTATGTTCATCTTGCATGACATACTTTTGTGACCTTCACTCATTTTACTAAAGATTTTTGCAGCTGTTCTTAAAAATACATAAGGCAAAGAGTGCATCTCTTCATGATGTCCTGTTGACAATATCCAGGATGAAGATCAAATGAACAAGCACCCGAGGACTGATCCCAAGACAAATGAAAGACATCTGAGAATGACTTTTTTCATCAAGTCTAAGCAAATGTCAAAAAGAAGATGAAAGGTACTTCCAAGTAACAAAACCACATTTTCTACTGAATTATCCCTATCCATACTCAAATAATCTTAGTCATTCTAGGAATGGGATTTTTTTTACAAATAAATAAAATCTAAATAGGAGCAATGCTTGATCTTTACCGGGCATTTGTTAATTATTAAATATTTGCTATTTACCAGTCATAGCTGTTGTTTTTCTCCTTTTCTGAAGAAAGATAATATTCATTTTGTAACAGCAGTGGAGTTCCCATTGTCTGCCTTACTATAACTTATTGATGTCAGAAATAATGAGTGTTCTCCTTCTTTTTTCTTCTACAATACTTGTCTAGAACAATATGATATTATGCTCCATTTTTAAGTAAAGTTAGTCATGCCCAATCCTATGTTTGTCAGAGTGAATTTCTCTCGAACAAGTACTTTTTCCTAATGTGCATAATCAGCTCAGGTAAATTCTACAGTGTAGGGCCTATTCTTAACTTAAATATTCTGATATCACTCCAGTTGCTATAATCAAAATTGGCATACACATGTCATTCAGCATGGCAGAAATTTCCTTACTTTTAAAGCCTGTAGGAGGGAGAGCAAAAATTTTAATGTCTAGTGATATGTTCAGACAAGCACATTCAATAGAAAATATTCGTGCTTTTTTTTTTTAAAGAAAAGGACTGACATTTTTATTTGTTGCTGTGGAATTATTATTTAACCTGATTCCCTGGTGGTTCATTTTTCCTCACTCCTTTAGAGGCCAACTTCATAGATTACAATTTATATAAATGTTGCATTTTGTAGCACAAGTACTAAATGATGCTTTTCAAATTACAGTAATAGATCGTATCCACTAGTGTGCTTTATTTCTTGTTAACAAAATAGAAATGAGAATAAAGAGAATTGCATGACCAATTTATCTGCTTTCCAAAAACTCATTATATCAAATAATGTACATATGAAAATATCCCATTTAAGTTATTCTGAGATTTGTTGTTGTTGTTATTACGGATTTAAATAAGATCTGATGTTTTGGATATCAGTCGACGCGAAGTATCCACCGTAAATTGCAATATAATTTATGTTCAGATCCCAAAAGGCGTGAAAGCAATTATTAGTCAGAGAACAGTTTTACAGACATTCATTATTCAAAGTGCATAATCTTCTTCCATAGGTTAACATTTGCTGTGTAATGGAAGGCTTTAATTTAAAATAATATTTTGCTCAAACTCTAATGAAGACAATCTTTCTGATTTTGTTCCTTTCAATGTTTTTTATACCAGTACAATATTTTTTCATGGTCAGTTACTGAAAATAAAGAAAACCCTTTAAGATATAGAAACTGACACTAGTGGGCACTCTTAATCCATGGCACTTCTGAACACAATTATTCTGAAAAAAATAGACATAGAAAGTCCTCTTAGTGCAAAGAGAGAGATCAATATCATAGCAAAAAAATTATTGTGGGCAAATACTTAATAGCAACATGTTATAAAGTGTTAAAACCCAGAATTCAAGCAAGTGAGATGGCAGTTTGTCTATCACTTTCTTCATAATGATTAATTATACAAATGTTAATATGAATATTTTTAACTCTTATTTAGATGCTATTTCTATACCAGTATTAGAAAAAAGCTGCAATGTTGAGAGGAAGGAGTAACTTCATAACTTTTGAGGCACAGAACGAGTGAGGGAAAGACCTTATAACCAGTTATGCCAGAACTGTTCCTTCCACTTTCTGACATACTTACCTGGAGTAGGATAAGGGACGATTCTATGGCCTTGTGAAACACCAGATTGGTTTTTAAGCCTGATAGTAACACCCTCTCCATCCCTAATGGCTTTCAAAGCTTTTACAAGTGTCCATCAGTCAGTTCTCCTCTGTATTGTAATACTGCTATTTGTCATTTTCAGGATGCTTATGTGTTTCAGGAAGACTCTTCTCAACATATTAAGCATAGTAAATAGGATCATATTTACCTTGTGCACACCATTCTGGAGGCCCAAGGAGTGCAGGGCTATGATGTTAAGGAGTAATGTAGAGATTTGTAGTAATTTACAATGTAGTAATGTAGAGATTTGTAGTAATTTATTGCATTCATCTAGGTTGAAAGGGCCCAAAGATAAATGTAAGAAATAAATGAGGTGTGTATGACATTAGCATATGGTCAAAAGAGGAGTTATAATAGTGTTAATAAAAGAAAATGTCTCTATCCCGTCCCATAAAGAGTATTTGATTGAATCTTTATATAATGTTAGGTAGAAATTTAGTCCAAACTGAGTTCTTCATATTTCATGAATACTTCTGATTTTAGCTGTCTTGATGAGCTAAGCTAAGCTCCCTGTTGGCTAGAGACTGATATTATCCCAGAAAAAAGTGGTCAAATCATAACTCAGTAGTCAGCTGTCAACAGGAAATGCCAGGGTATATGGCATCAGAGTGAAGCATTAGTAACGATAGACCATTCAGAGACCACTGAAAAAATTAATCTACAAAACAACAAACTCCAAACAAGAACAATGAATTACCTGTGCAAAAGAGAAGCCAAGGAAGGAAGGAAGCAAGTCCCCAAACCACACTGATGTGAAAAATTTGAAAGATGGTATCTTTCTGTGAAGAGAATATATGGTGGGACCCAGAATGGACTTAGATGAGATGGACTGAGCTAACAGAGTGACTCTGTGCTCTGAAAAATGGTTATCCTACTCTTCCTCAAGGCTTCTACTTGGGTTTCCTCTGTTGTTCTCCTTGCTTGACCATATAATACATCATTTTAGTTTACTAGTTTAGCAGAAAGCTAATCCAACAAGCAAAACAGAAAATAGTTTTCTGACAGTCTAGTGAGCTGAATCAACTTGCTATGACATGCAAATGTCAGCTCCAGCAATAATAGAAGGAGGGGAACAAGATACCTATGAATGCAGAAAGGTAAGAAGAAACAGAGGTAGAGAGCTTCTTCCTTTGCAGCCGTAGAGAACACCATAAAGTAGTGACAATGGTGAAAACATGGTCTGGGGACTCCAAAAGTGACACATACATCAAGACAGAAATCCCAACAGAGAGTGAAGTGTTGTGTTTGTCTTGCTTCATTAACTGTGCTGCAGAAGTTTCTGTCACTATTGGAAAGACTTCCTCAGACACTGCTTGTGGATTTGGGGTGGGGAATCTAATGTACACTGAAATTCAGCTTTTATCTGCCATCTTCTTAGATTTTACTTGAGCTTATGAGATTTTATCTTCCTTTAACAAATTATTTTACTTATTCTGAAGAGCTGTTAGGATAAATCTTAGATTTGTTTCTTTCACTGGGTTCCCCAGTACAAAAGAGGTATGAAGCTACTGCACAGAGTCCAGCAAAGGACCCCTGAGGTGATTAAGGGACTGAAGCACCTCACATGTTTGGAAAGGTTGAGAGAGATGGGACTGTTCAGGCTGGAGAAAAGAAGGCTTAAGGCGATGTCATCAAAGTGCATAGATACACGATGGGAGGGTATAAAGAGGACAGAGTCAAACTCTTTTCAATCGTGTCTACTGACAGGACCAGAGGCAACAGGCAGAAACTGAAACACAGGAGGCTCTGCCTGAACATGAGGAAAAATTTTTTAACTCTGAAGGTGACTGAGCAGTGGCACAGGCTGTCCAAGGAGGCTATGGATTCTCCATCCTTGGAAATATTTGAAAGCTGTCTGGCCATGGTCCTGGGAAATCAGCTCTAGGTGTCCATATTTGCGCTAGGGTGCTGGACAAGATGACCTCCGGAGGTCCCTTTCAACCTCAAACATTCTGTGATTCCATGAGTCTCATAATTATTGAACTATATCTGTAGAGGGGAGGTGCAGTATCTAATTAATTTGTTTAGCAAGAGAAATTATGTTGAAAGTAATCACTGCTGCTATTAATGATGGATATATATTACAGAGGAGACTTTGAATGAAGGTTAATATGGTAACAGAACATACAGGCATAATGGTATAAATGTTATAATTATTACTGCTATTGTTGGAGACTAATCCCATTGCATCATTTCAACTTTTTTTTTAAAAAAAGGTTACACTAGAAAATTAGTTTTGCATGGGCATTTGTTTGCTTTCTTATAACTGGAACATTGTCTTGATTAACTGATCAAAAATACCATAATAAAAATAAGAATTTTCTATTCTGTTTTATACCAAGGGAATTTAGACTGTTATAAAATAGATTGCATTATGTAAATGAACTGCTGTGCAAATAATCCTGCCTAATTAAATTTGTAACTATAAACTGTAATTGTTTAAACAAATACATCCACCCAACTTTTATTGAGTGTTGAATATAAAGTAACACTGGTAGAAAGTAATATCTAACAAATATTTTTTCATAGAATAGAATTTTCTTTGATGGTCATAGGCAAAGGCATTGCTGAAGTCTTATTTATGCTACATTCTTTGGGGGAAGGCAATTGGTTAAATTTAGATTAGTTAAATAAACAGTTAAACCTCAGTGAAGACATGATTTATCGCTTACATTATCACCTAAAGCAATAGAATCTTACTGAATAAATATTAAAAGATATCAAAAACACAGCACTGTACCAGCTATTAGGAAGAAAATTGGGTCTATCCCAGCCAAAACCAGGAAAAAAGGGTTATACTACATACTGGAGCAAAGATAGAATTGATGCATTTTGCGTTGTGTCTAATAAAGAGCTTATTTCATAGTAAAGTAAAATTCCAATTTTTTCCATAATAAATAAGTAGACAAGCAAATAAAACATTAATTAAGATATTCCCATGTTGACTTTTTACTATTGCAGTCTTTTTATAGGCTACTTCTTCATTTAACTGGTGGGTTTCTTAGTTACATGGGATCCTGCAGGGCAGACTGCTGAGATTATTTGGCTGTGCAGAAATGCACATCATACTTTAAAAAACAACCATGTGAATTCCCTTTTTCTTGCAAACAAGAGAAGTAGAATATAAGGGCTTATACGCAGATAGGTCCCAACACAGCATGATTGAACTCAGAATCATTCTAGTTACAGTAGACTAGACATAGTTACATTGAGCATTAAATTAGTCTTTAAGTTGAACGCTGTTGTCTGCCCTTCTTGGTATGGGTTTTTAGAATTCCGTCTTGCAGGAGCTTCCAGGAAGCTCCATCAGAAGTTGGGAGAAATTAAGTTGCTTTCTATTGATTCAGGTTCCTCATTATCCCAGTATATGAAAGAATGTAGTTTAACTAGTTATTAAAAAAGGTCTGCCTGCTGCAATCTGTACTAGTAGCTCCAATTACTTTTGACACTGACTTGACGTTTCAGGGAAAATTTTCCTGAAAGAAACAATGCCTTTGCATTGTAAATACTACTCTGTCAACTGGAAGTTCTTCAGTACCACTAGTACTGGTGCCATACAATTGTGTTCTGAACCCAATGTCCGTGGCCAAGGAAAAGCAACAAATAACTACATGACACGTATAGTCAATATTTACATCCAGAGAATATTACAAACAATTTTAATTTGTCATGTTATTTTGTGATTTTTTTTTTTTTTTTTTTTAATTCTCAGTCTCAGTAGGAAGGATTGTTTTTCAGCATTTCAATTCAATTTTGTTTCACTTGCTGCTGGATGTATCAAAACATCCTTAATCTATATTAGTGTCTAATATGATTTTCTAAGTCTGCATCCCTTTCAAATACAGTTCATTTAGCCTGTGCAATGTATCATGTAGAGGTTTCAGGCAACTTTTCAGCCAAATGTTACACTGTTACATGTAGGGCTTTTTGTTTGTTTTGTTGTTAATACATCTTAGTATTTTGAAAGGTTGTTGATCAGTTTAGCTGTTTCTTTTTTGCATCATTGGCTTCAGTTAATACCCAATGCACAGTTCAACCAACTCACTTTGTTAAATTTGAGAAAAAAAAAATGGAGTAAAATGATTTGTCAGCATCTATTATGACACACAAGCAAGGTCATTTTCAATGATTTTATGTATCTGCCTGACCATTAGGTAAAACATGCAAGTAAGGGAGGTAACAAAAGTGTTCTTAATGTTGTAACAAAATATTCACTTCTACTGAAATCAGGTGTTTCTGTTAGCATAAATAGAAATTAAAAATTGGTACAAATTAGCTTATCTTTCAGACACCCTGCATTTTTTCAATACATTACCTTGGCTATTTGGACAAATATAGTCACTATCTAAAATGCTGTATTAGTTTTAGGGTTTGTTTTAAACTGAGCTTTGTAATACACCTATGAATTGTTAGTTTCACATGCAAGAAGCAAGGAAAGCCAGCTACAAAAATAAGCTCAGAAAATTCTGAGTATATATCTTGCTCCCATTAAAATCAAACTAAATTTTATCTTTTGATTTTTGAATTCTATTTTTAGTTCAAATTAACAATGTTCTGCATATTTGTAAGTGTGATATTATAGTACCTTATATCATGGAGAAAATTATAACATCCCCTACCCCAAACCAAATATTCAAAACCTCTCAAAATAAACTGTTATTTTACATAAGTAGCAAAAAAAAAAAAAAAAAAAAAATCAAGCCCTAACTATTAATGTATGCTTGGTTCCCCAAAAGAAATCAACACATAATCAAATTTGTATTGCTTAGATTACTGAACTGAAGGATGGTGAAGAATTGATTTGTATATTTATAATAATTTATTTGTATATCTATAAGCACAGGCATTGATTTATTCAACTACTATTCACATTGAGTGTTAGTAAAGAGTCTAGATAAGACATTGGATCTTTTTGACCTTTTCTGATATTATAGTCATATTTTCATAAAAATAACAAAAAAAATACCCCAGTCCTCACCACTAAAAAATTCCACTTGATTTACAGACCCATTTCTATATAAGGAATTGTATTTTGTCATTATACTGCCATTCTCTTAGGCTTTCTCCTGTGAAGGTTATTTAGATGTAGTTCTTATTTTTCTTTACGTCTTAAAGTTTAAGAGAATAGTCTTCAGTGTAGGCAAAGGGTTTAAGAAATTGTTATTCATTGATAAAAATAAAAACAAACTGAATTCTTTAAGGAAATTGATTACCTAATCAGTTAGATTAGAAATTGATCCTCCATACTCGTGAGACCCCACCTGGAGTACTGTGTCCAGTTCTGGAGCCCCTATTACAAAAAAAATATGGGTGTGCTAGAATGCGTCCAAACAAGGGCCACGAGGATGATCAGAGGGCTGGAGCACCTCTTCTATTAAGATAGACTGAGATAGTTGGTGTTATTCAGTCTGGAGAAGAGAAGGCTCCGAGGAGACCTTATTGTGGCTGTCCAGTATCTTAAGGGGGCCTACAAGAATGCTGGTGAGGCACTTTTTAGGATGTTGGGTAGTGGTAGGACTATGGGGAATTGATCAAATGTAGAAGTAGGTAGATTCAGATGTTAGGAAGAAGTTCTTCACCATGAGGGTGGTGAGACACTGGAACAGGTTACCCAGAGAGGTGGTCGAAGCCCCATCCCTGAAAGTTTTTGAGGCCAGGCTGGATGGGGCTCTGGGCAACCTGATCTAATGGGAGGTATCCCTGTCCATGGCAGGGGGATTGGAACTAAACGATCTAAAGATAAAAGGACCATAAAGGTTCCTTCCAACCCTGACAATTCTCTGATTTATAGAGAATTTATGGGATCTGTTTTCTCCAGTTGTTTGATTCTAAGGTAAAATTCTGATCTTAAGTGTATACAGAAAAATTCTGTAATACAATAAATTACATAAGATAGGTAAGTTAATTGTTAAGTAATTTAACACACTTACAAATTAAATATCTTCATTTATGTTAGGCTGTGGTACAGTTCAGAGCCAATGTCATACATTCTTCCCATGCCTATAAAAATATCCAGTGAGAATGTCCCCACAAAAGACCTTAGAATTAATCCTCCTGCACGTATTTAAAATGTCTTACTAGCATCATTCTCTGAAATGATGTTAACAATCTATCCAGTGGAACCTGGGAATCACTTATGATGAGGATGATGACTATGTTTGGCTTTTCCAGTTTAGTAATGTCAGTGGGATATTCTAAGATTATTTACCAGTCTTTGAGCTGCATCCCCCATTTCCAAATTCCTGACAGAGAGTCTTTTTTGTCATTAATTGGAGAGTTATCTTTATCATTGGTATTGATACTTCACATTATGTTACAAGTTGTGCCTCTAACCTCATAATTTTTTTTTTTTGCTTATCCCATGTAACAGAGATTCTGAAGAATAGTTAAAGTTTCATAATTGTTTCTAGTAGCCACTAAAGTACTGAATTCTTATAAAGAAGATACAGTACTTAATTTATCTGTTGGGTTTTTTTGTTGTTTTTTAATGATATATTTTGATAGTCATTGCTTTTGATTTTATCATTGTTACTATGTGTCTATGAGGTTGGAGACAAATAGACTCTAACCTCCTTTTCTTATGTTTCTAACTAGCTAATTTGACCACAATTCTGTTAGCTAATGAGAAACAAGATGTATTAGCTCAGATGTCTCCTCCTGTCTTTATGCCTGAGAAACAGTGTCCCCATTCTCCTCATTATTTCTTTACAAGACGAGACGAAAAATTCTTCAGTTCCAGCCTCTGAAATGTAGAGGGAAGTTATTATAATTTGTACGAGCCATTTATAGTACATAAAAAGAAAGTTTTTTCAAGGCAGGCTATTTCAAATAAAGGTTAGTTAAGTAGAGTCAAGAGAAATTGCCAATATAACTTTTGTATATTGTAGAGTTAAATGTGATCTGTCCTAAGTATATGGCATCAAGCTGAGTGGTGATATGCTTGAGGAAACAGACAGAATTCAGAAAGACCTTCATAGTCTTCAGGAGTGGGCCCCTGAGAGCTTAGTGAAGTTCAACAAGACCAAGGGCAACTTCCTGCATCTGAATCACAGCAACCGCTGGTATCAGAGGAAGAAGAGATTTACAGTAGCCTTGTGGAGAATGACTTAAGGATACTACTGGATGAAAAATCGAGTATGAGCCAGTAATGTGTTCTTGCAGCCCAGAAAGCCTACTGTATTCTGGGCTGCATTAAAGCATAGCCAGGAGGCCAGGCGAGGTGATTCTCCCCCTCTGCTCTTGTGAGACCCCACCTGGAGTACCATGTTCAGCTCTGGGATCCTCAGTACAAGAAAGACACGGACTGGTTGGAGTCAGTCCAGAGGATGGCCACAAAAACGGTCAGAGGGCTGGAACAGGCTAAAGTGAATAAAGGCTGAGAAAGTTGGGGTTATTCCATCTGGGGAAGCAAAGGCTCTAGGGAGACCTTACTGTGGTCTTTCAGTACTCAAAGGAGTCTTATAAGAAAGGTGGAGAGAGACTTCATAGCAGGCCTGCAGTGATAGGACAAGGGGAAATATTTTTGAACCGAATGAGAGTTGATTTAGATTGGGTGCAAGGAAGTAATTATTTATAAAGAGCGGTAAGACACTGAAACAGGTTGCCCAGAAAAACCGAGCACTGATATTCAAAATGGTACAAAGAGCTATGTATCCATTTCTGCTTACTTTTCATAGTTAATGAAACCTGTTAGCAGAAAAAGATGCCCATGCATTTTTTCTCACACATTAAGACCCTAATCACCTAGTTGTGGTACTTGTCACGTTTTCAAACTTCTCATGTACAAACAGATTTATTTCTCTTTTACTTTTCATATGGGTTGAATCTTTCCTGATTTCCAAGCCTATGGAATCTAACAACTTTGTTCTACTCTAGTCTTAAGGGCTTTTCATGTTACTTTTACAGACATGAAGAGCTATTAATTCAATACCCAGATTATCTTCTGAAAAAAGAAAAGAGACACAGTAGCTTACAAAAACAACCATAGACTGACTTTTCATTTTATTAAGAGCTATACTCATTTATTTGTTGGAAAAGGGATTAAACTTACAATACAACAAAAATACTTCTATATACTTAAAGTCAACAAGCAGTAATTTGAAGAATACTGGAGTTAACATTTCCAGCATTTTAACATTGCTGTGTTATTTTGTGTTAGTAAAGAAGTATTTTAAAATAAAAACCAAAAACAAACTGCATAAAGCAAATATAGCTGAAAAGATACAATGTTTACTTCCTAATTAGCTATCTATACACACGTACTCACACACATATACACAATCCACCTTAAGAAAACTTCTATCCGCTCAACAAGGCTGTATATAGGTGCACTTACAAGATAACTGAGTTAATGCACCACACTGAGTCATCTTGAATGTTACTCCTGGGACCACAGTTGGGTGTCCCAGGTGAGGGTAGTCAGGGCAATCAAGCTCTGTTAGTGTACTAACTCACTTTATTACAGCCACACATTGCAGAGGGCAAACAAATAGGTTTTGTTAAATGTCATGACACCTCTGCATAGCTGACTGCAACAATTAAAAATGTAAGCAGTCAGAAATTGCCGGAGAAAATAGACTTTATATGCAAGGTAATTTTTGATGCCTCACAAAATAGGGCATACTCAGCAGATTGTACAAAATTACTCTGCAACTTTAATGATGCAGCCAGTAACACTAAGCTTTGGTATTGAATTGCTTTGTCCTGTTTTCAAAGTTTTGTGCTTTTTATTCCTGTTGCAAAATACCTCAACCACTACTACTTTTTATATTCACTGTTATGATGAACAAGAGAAAAATAAGCCTTTGGAAAGTCTGCAGTGGAAGGAGATTTGCAAATAAAATTATCTCAGTTCAGATTTTTCTAAAGTTTCTGGTCCCTAACTCCACTCATGCTTGCTACTTCAGCAGTATAATGTAGAGAGTTGTACTAAGAAAGTAGCTGAAGATACTCAACTGTAAGGTTTTGTCTAGTTGTAAAATTTTGGGTTTTCTTTAATTTTAAAATTGTTTATGCCTCTATCATGTATATATTTTGCTGCAGATGAGTTACAAAGAACACATGGTACTGCAGCACTGGAAACAGGACATAACCTTTATGGAGGACACATTTTAAAGTAAATGTCAAAATGATCTTTCTTTCCTTTAAGCTTTTTTATCAGAATGTAACTCAGGTGGATAAAGCTTCTATGCATAACAATATATGGTTATGAAAACTGTTTTAGTCTGACTGCATTGCTTTTTTGAAATCCCCATAAGCAAAAGACAGAGTGGAATTGAGTTGCCCACAGCAGTTGAGCAGGCAGAAGTTCAGTGACAGGTGGAAATATTTCCCTTTCCGGAGGTTCTTGTAGTGGCCAGTGCTAGGTGACAGAGTCTTTCAAATACACAAGGCCATAAGCATCTGAATTTTTTTGCTGCTGAAGGACTTTGTAACAATTGCCTGAACACTCTTAAACTAAGCACTTCTATGCAGAAACATTCCTTTTAAAATAATCCTCCTTTAAAAAAAAAAGAAAAACCAAGTTATCAGTACTCCTTTAGAATTGGCAAATATGAGCATTTAAAAATAATTACAGAATTCCACTGAAAGGTGTCTGAGTGAGCCAGGGCTGGCCTCTAAGATTGCTTCTGCAGCTATTACTCAGTGCTCAATAAAGAAGAGCAATTACTGATAAACCCCCCTCTTCTTAATAAGATCCACATATTGTTCTTGCAGAGTTCCAGAATTAAAGGCCTTTCACAAGTCTTTTGACTACATGCCTTTAGCTAGTACATATATTTACCTAGAGGTGATAACGAGAAAGCTGAAAGAAGGGTGCAAAATGCTTGTCATTATGTATTCCTTAGTCAGCACCTATCATTCATATGATCAGTTAAGAGAAGTATGCTTTTAAAGCATTCTCATGAAAATACTGAGGCAAAGGTTTATTTTTGTCTGAGCTTTTCTGTTAAACATGTAGGAAAGCTGGAGTTAATCTGATGCATGCTATTACTAAAGGTTGAAATTGTTCTGTGTGACTTTTGCATGTGACTAAGAGTTACACATACAGTTAGACAGCAGAAAAGAAACTGATTTGTGGAAATTAGTTCATATAGTGCCTACATATTTGAGATCTCTAACATTGAGGGTGGCAAGTGTGCAGGCTAAGATCCAAAGAGACACACATATGTCATGATGTTCATAAATTCAGAGTCTAATTTAACAGAAAATAAAATACAGGAACATGACTCTACAAGAATAAACTTCTTCACAGTGAGGGTTACAGAGCACTGGAACAAGCTACCCACAGTGGTTGTGGAGTGTCCTTCTGTGGAGACATTCAAAACTTGCCTGGACGCATTCCTGTGAGACCTGATCAAGGAGATCCTGCTCTGGCAGAGGGATTGGACTAGGTGATCTTTCAAGGTCCCTTCCAATCCCTAACATTCTGTGATTCTGTAATTTTTGTTATATTGTTGTCAGTTTCTGATAAAATAGGATTTGCACTATAAAAAAAAATAATCAGACCGTTAGTCAGTCCTGTGTTAATGTAGCAACTCTCAACTTTGTCAGATAGGAACGACATCCTTAGCAATTCTTCTGACAAAGGTATACACCGGAAGAGGGGGAGAATATCCAATTATAATTTAAAGAAATTTACAGCAAAGATGACAGACTAGAGACAGAAGTCTCTTAGAATGTGAGGAGATATGGATTGCTTAGGGATATGGTCTAGCTGATGACTTGTCAGTGTTAGGTTAATGATTGGACTCAATGATCTTAAAAGTCTTTTCCAACCGAAGCGATTCTGTGATTCTGTGAGAAGAGAAAGAGTGTCTGTGAGACGATAAGGGTGGTGATAGGGTGTCTCTTTTTCATACAAATAAAATAAGGATTACACCTGCCCTTAAGGTCCGTGGTGAGTAGAGTAAGGTCCTTGACTGGGCTTGGACCTGTTTGCTTTCCATCTTTTAATCTTTTCCTCTCTCTCTACTCCTCTGTTTTTCCTACGTGCAAACTCCATATTTATAGGGGGAAAAAAACACCTTACACTGATTTTTGCAGTGTCTTGTCAGATTTTCATGTGTTAGCAAAAAGGGACTCTTAAAAACTCTGTTTTGGGCAGTTCCAGCAAAGAAAGAAGATTGCTGTTAAACTTGGACTGAATAAGGCAAATAGCATATAGCTGCTTCTGGAATCCAAAAGAAGATTCCAGAGAGCCATTACCTTGGAAAACCTTTCCAGAACCAGCTCATCAAGAGCCACTAGCTTTTCCCATCTCCTTTTAGGTACTAGGAATAGTCCACAGGAGGAGATTGTAGTATCATCCTGGAAGGAGAATTGTTTGATTACATGTTCCCATTCCAGGTCCATCATAGGTATTGCCATTCCTGAGCTAGCACAGAGAGCATCCAATTGATAACTATTTGATTTGTACCACTGATCAAGCCCATCCACTTTTCTCTGTTGCTAACAGCCGCTGCCCAAGGGTCGCTTTTACTGTTTAATCCTTGCAGCTTCAGATCTGACCTTCTGCTTCAGCCAGCAGAGCTGTGAGTCATAGGCTTGCCAGGGTGAAAGCCAGGAGCATGGCTTATAAGGTGATCAGCTTCATCTTTACCCTTTCTTTTAGCTTGATGAGGAAGTGTTTAGAGTTAAGAAAGAGGAATATGGAGTCAATGCATGTTTTATCAACAGTGCTATCGTTGTCAAAGATACTTTTGTTTTCTTTCTCTATGTTCTTAGGTTTTGCCTTCTGTATCTTAATTGTATGCTTCTATGTATGAGTAAGTTTTCTTACAGAAAATTATAACAATCTCAAAAGACCATAAAATGTTGTTAGAACAGTAATAAAATCATCCCTGGATCTCTGTTTATGTCCACTTCATTCTGCAGCTCTTGAACTATGACTGTAGTAGTGTAGTAGTTATTCAGTTTTTGAATCAGAAACTTGTTGCTTGCAATGTTGACATTTTAATTCTCAGCAATAGACTGTATGTAACAGAAGGAAACATTGTCACTTTCATGTTTTGTTGCAAAAGGAATTTTTTGTAGGTCTAGGAATTCTTAAGGAAACAAAGCAAAAACAAACAAAAGAAACACTGAATATTACTAATGCATACCACAGTCACCTCATTCTTTTTCCTGCCATTTGTGCGACTCTGAGACTACTTGACTTTATGGATTGATGACACCACATCTATGTAGAAATGCCTCTAATCTTGCAGTGATATGTTTGTTTAATATCAGCTACAATCAATAGTAGAGGTCAGGGCTTTCCCCCCACTATTATTGTTATTAATTAATTTATTTAATATATAGCCTAATGGTCTGTGAGAAATAAGCTCTTTAGGATTGTTTTATGAAGCCAAACACAGCTTCTGAGCAGCATAGAGTCTACTAGAAATAAACAGTCAGTATTATTCACTGTAAGATATTATCCAAACCTTATAGGTCAGTTGGGATTGATGACTTGTATGATTGCAGAATTTTTGTCATATTTTCTGAAGACTGATGTTTCTAACCACCTCAGAATTTTTATTTCTGGACATGGTAAAAAGACTTTAAAGTGCTCATGAACTGAAAATGTAGAAAACAACAAGAGTTCGGGCAGCACATTATAAAAAAGGAAATAAATAAGTATGTATACTCTTATAAGAGAGGGTATTTATTTCAACAAAACTATAATATTGTGTAATCTCTAGTAATAATTGCAGCTTTAATAATTAGACAGTATAAGGGAGAACTGACATCTTTTTCATAGTGAATTAAGTAAAAATATTTTTTAAAGACGATTATTTCAGATTTAAACATGTAGAATACTAAAACATAGCTCCAAATTTTTAGGAAAAACATCTGCATAATTAAGACAAAATTCTCATATAATTAATCAGACTATCATAGTAGACATTTCAGAGTCTCACAGCCTACGACAGTGTTATTCAAAGGATGTAGGAAACATTTGTACTTTTCATAAAACCTATATTTTATCTTGAGCTGGACTCCCAGATTAGCATAAAATCCTCTAAGTAAACATCATTCTGAGGGATGACATCACAAACATATATTTATAATTCCTTGTCTTTTTTGTTGTTGTTGTTTATCTACATGTCAGAAAACTATTCAAAACAATGTATTTTTCAGTCTTCACTGACTTTTTTTCAGTCAGCTCTTTAAAAGTTACGGAAACAAGTTTGTCATTAACTTAAGTTGCCAAACTGGGTTTTAGTGTATTGGGAGAAGTATATGTGCCTTCAAGAGCCAAAATCTACAGCAATATATGAATTCTTCTTGAATTTTTACACAGAAAAAATCATCGGGCATCTGTCCTTTAATCTCAAATGTTGTAATCATCTAAATGTTATTTAAAATATAATAATATCAGCCATTAATTTCTCTTTGAATGTTATTTATTCTTGGAAAAATAACAAAACAAACCAGAATAAGCTCAATATTTTGGGTTTTTTTCCAAGTACAGTTTTCAATTAAAAAAAAATCCCCACTGTTTTATGCTTTTCTGTGTTTTGTTTTTATCTCTTTGGTGTTATTTTTAATACTAGTAAACACAGAGAAGGTTAAGAAGTGTGTTAGATATAAAGTTAAATAGCTTTTATGAAGCAGAGTTCATTAGCTAGTTTTATAGAAATAGCAATAAAATCTAAACTTCAAAGAACATTTACAGTTGAATCTTTCTAAGTACTTACATATTAAACTTTTTCATTAAAAAAATAATTATAGAAATTGTTAATTATGATACAAGTATGAAAACAGAGATGAGGTTATTCATTTCAGTCTTTAAAAAAAGATGTGAAGAACTGCATCAAGAACAGAGTGGGATTTTACATTTTCTTATGTGGCATATGTGAAATTTCACTCATTGTCTCTGCTGCATGCACCTATTGGTGTTACATGTGTCTAAACCCACGTTTACTAGGTGTTGTTTATTCAGGTTGTACATCAATTCGCTGTGTGTGGAGAGAGAAGGAAAGAAGGTAGAGATTACCCTGACCCAGGTGAGATGTCATTTGATTACCTTCTAGGTGGTGAACCAGGTTTTGTCTCTCAAAAGCTAAAGTGTACACAAGTTGTACACAACTGGTGTACACTAGACTTGGGAACTGATAAACATTGCTAAATTGTTTAGGTTAAGTGCATAAATACACCAAAAGCTGGCTGCTTTAGGATTTGTCTCACCTATCATCTGCCTACGAGTGAAAAAGCCACCAAAATCAGTGGGGAGAAATAGCCTGCTTTAGGACGGGATTCATGTAATCCATATTAAACATCTCCCTCAAGACAAATGTTGCCTTGAAAGTGCTGATTTTTCTTTAGTGGCCATAAAGAGTGGCCCATTCATATGTAAACATCAATGGTTCCAGTGTTTAAATCTGAAGAAAAGGTTTTATCTTTGTATCGTGGGAGATTCATATCAAATGACAAAAATAATGTAATTGCTATTGTAGCCCCGTGTTGCAGCATTGCCATTGCTAGTCACTACCTGTACTGGTTCTGTCTGAGATGGTGTTAATTTTTTTCATAGTAGCTTGTATGTGCTATGTTTTGGATTTGTGATGAAAACAGTGTTGATAAAACACCAACGTTTTAACTGTTGCTGAGCAGTGCTTGCGCTGCGTCAAAGCCTTCTCTATTTCTCACACTGCCCCAGCAGTGAGCAGGCTGGGGCTGCACAAGAAGTTGGGATGGGTCACAGCTGGAACTCTGGACCCCAACAGATCAAAGGAATATCCCATACCATATGATATTTTGCTCAGCAATAAAACCTCAGGAAAAGCAAGAGGAATGGAAGACCTTCAGAGTTGTGATGTTTGTTTTCCCAGGTAACTGATACCTGATGAAGCCCTGTCTTTCTGTAAACAGCTGCACACCTAGTAAATGTGCATACATATTATATTTCCTTTATCTCAACACATGAGTTTTCTCCCTTTTGCCCTTCTGATTCTCTCCCCTGTTCTGCTGGGGGACTATGTGACAGAGCAGCTGGGTAGGTGCTTAGCAGCTGACTGAGGCCAACCAGCCTCACTAGCCATAAAATCTGTATTGAGATTGCAATGTCCTAGGACTGAGGCCTGGACTTTCTGACTTTCTGAGAAAGAACATTGACTCAATTGCTTTACATCTGTCTTTGGTGACAGAGCCATAGTTTTACATGGTTAGCAGTAACGAATAATTTTGTGCAGAATTAGATGTTTATGACCGTAACATAGCGATGTAGTGTACCAATGTGAGAGCAATGTGATAGGGCCTAGAGGAGTGCAGGTGTGAAGTGGTAAGACAACAACTCATCAATGCTCTGTTAAAGAAATGCATACCTGGAGATGAAGAAGACTGGTCTAAGGGAACCAAGTATAACAAAGTAGTATGTAAGTAACACGTATGTAACATGCATTAAGAGATGCCATACAAAAGAAATGCAGATGTAACGTGACGCTGCATACCAGTGTTAGAAAACATACAGAAAACAGCTCCAGGTGAATCCTAGAGTGAGGAAGAAGAAACCATCAACCCAGCCATCATATTACTCCCTGGCAAAAAATTCCACATATTGACAACTTACCATAAACCCTCAGCCCACCAACACAACAGTAAAACCACAGACCTTAGGATCCCAAGGATTAGTAGAAGGATATGCATACCATCAAGAAAAAAATGTAGAAACTAAGTATATGTACAACAATTTTAACTGTATTATTAATATTATTTATACTTTTTAATATAGAAGTATTCTAGATAAACAGATAAAAAATGTCACTGCTTGAGAACACAAATATTTTCTTTGTGAGGAATATGGTTCCTATCTTTAAACTTCATTTTTAGAATACTAGGAATGTGCTCCTGCTCCCTTATATCATCCCAATGTTTCTTCTGCTATTTCAGATCTTTCATGAAAATATGTAAAGTTTAATACAGATCTAAGATTATTTGATTAAGCAAAAATTCACATAATTAATTAATTTAGAAAACACATGGAAAATACACTAAAACTGAACAAAAATTAAAAATGGAAAAAGCCCCAACCAACAAACCAAAAAACTCTGCTGTTCTCCACAGAACCACTGGCATCCTCCAGCTACACACAACCAAAAGGCAGTCAAATGCCTTGCTGTCTCAGCATAGTTATTTAGAAACTGGGACACAAAGAAAAGTCATTCACAGGAAATTTAACTCCAGCAGTTCCTCTACTCATAGGAGAATTTATTTCACTTTTACTATGAAGATATCATTCTCGTCTGATAAACAGCTTGCCTACTTTCCCTTTCATCCAACAGGAATTTTGTAAAGAATAATAGTTTATCTTTTAGCTGAAGAGGATTTAGAATTACATTCAGTCTGAAAACTAAATTGATGTCATTGACATTTTTTCAGCACTCAGAAATCCAGATCTTCATTTGCCTTTTACATTTGATCTGCAAAACATACACACTGGTGTTTTATTTTTGTCCTACAATGAGATGAGTGGTCATTACTATATAGCTTAGATGCTAAACATGTACCACAGCTGCTGCAGCTTAGAAACAGTAAAGTTATTTCCCAGTGAAACTCTCATAAGAAAACATGGCTTAAATTAGACCATGATGAAACAAAACTAACAGATGAAAATAAATGTGAATTCAGTATAAATTAATTTTGGAATTCATGGAACATCTATAGGAACACTTCTCTCAGTGTCAAAAGGATAGCTCACTAGAAGTTTCGCAGCAGGCCTCCTGTAAAGTGTCACAGTTCTGTGAACTTGTCAACTTAAAAAAAAAAAAACAAAACCAAAAGTGCAGTGTGCAGTCTGCTTCCATACATGAGGCTCCATTATCCTTTGGACCTTGCCAATCCCTTATTTTATGACTGAACTTGAAATCAATGCATGGATTTCTATACCACTGAAGAAGTGTAACTTCCTGAGGTTTAGGAAAATATTTTTAAAATGTTTCCCATGTAAGATCAAGACGAGTACTATTTAGACAGGGTTCATTTTGACACAATGTTTTTCTGCTGTATGAGCTGTGACTTGCACATCAGAAAGACAGAAAGGTCTTTCCAATTGGTCCTCAAAAATTATTTTTCCTCAAGTGCCAGAACAACCTGAAAAAGGAAAGTGGACACCTTATTAATTCTTCAAAAAGGAATTTTAAGTGTTTTTTCCTCCCTTGAGTAGCTCATACACAAGCTGAAAGAACAAACAAGATACTGAAAGAAAAGAACAAAAGAAGGCATCCAAGTATTTTTAAGGGTCTTCTTTTCTGCTTGAAGAATAAAAGCTATAGCTGTTCATTTCCTGTTATTAAACTGGACAAGTGTTAGGCTTGTTTCCCACTAAATGCACTTGTTTTCCTAGGAGGTTTTATGGAACTTTTCCCCTTGGATTTTGGGTTCAATAATGCAATCTGCCCAGGCTAAATTCTTATGCAATACTGTTGTAAATGTCCACTTATGTTGGAGGGTTCAATCCAATAATTTCAGTTCTATAATGGAAATTCCTTTAAAATTGCCTCTGTTACTCTTTTGCATGCTATGAATTTGCACCTTAGATGATAGACGAATGATTTTTTAAAAATATATTTTACCCTAATAATCTTAATTTCAAATGCTTTTAATCAAATCACTTGAAACTAGGGATTTTGACTAAACTCCAGGGCAATTCTCTATGTTGGTCACTTTGGGATAAATAAGGTAGCACTTGTGTATGAGAGAAATGATGACATCTAGTATTAATATTTACTTCCATTTATCATCTGGTATGTTTCTCTGAATATCCAAGTGAAAGATCTTGGTAAGGCAGTGAGAGAGCAGATACAAGTTTTAGAAAGACTATGAGAAAGCTTAATTACCTCTGATCCTGTCACTGGACACTACCGCAAAGGGCCTGGTTCTGTTCTCTTTGCACCTTCTCTTCAGCTATTTACGTGCCTTGAGATGATTCCCCTGAGTTTTCTCTTCCCTAGGATGAAGAGTTTAATGTCTCTCAGCCTTCCCTCATAGGAGACATGCTCCAGTCTCTTAGTCATCTTGCTATCCCTTTGTTTGGCTCTCTCCAGTACGACCATGGCTCTCTTGTACTGAGGAGCCCAGAAATGGACCACTCTAGATGTGGCCTCAGCAGTTCTAAGTAGAGAGGAAGCATCACGTCCTTTGACCTTCTGGCAACAATACTCTTAATGCAGCACTGTTATCTTTCTTTGCAGCAAGGGCACATTGCTGACTTGTGTTCAGGCTGGTGTCCAGCAAGACTCCCAGGTTAATTTCTGTAGAGCTGCTTTGCAGCTGGGTGGTCCCAGTTTGTACTGGTGTGTGAAGTTGTTTCTCCCCGATACAGGACTTCACACTTGCCATTGTTGTACTTCATGAGGCTCCTGTTATCCCATATCTCCAATCTGTTGAGGTCACTCTGGGTGGCACAACC
The DNA here is from genome assembly GCA_033124195.1 of Coracias cyanogaster. Taxonomy (NCBI): domain Eukaryota; kingdom Metazoa; phylum Chordata; class Aves; order Coraciiformes; family Coraciidae; genus Coracias; species Coracias cyanogaster. Next base: position 21,263 of record JAVSBS010027791.1, on the reverse strand, counting down.
CTCTGACACATAAGCCATTCCTCCTAGCTTGGTGCCATCAGCAAACTTGCTGAGGGTGCACTCTGTCCCATGACCCAAACCATTAATGAAGATGCTAAAGAGGATCAGACCCAGTATTGACCACGGGGTACACCACTAATTACTGGCCTCCAACATGACTGTGTCACTGATCACCACCCTCTGGACCTACATTAGGTCTCCATGTTAGGTTTTCTGTGTGCCAGACTATCCAGTCTATTATAACAGCTATTTGTGGAAGGAAAGTTATAAAAAAATATTCACATTAATTATGAGCTTATGTCATGGAATGGATAATGCACTCCAGAGGTAATCATCCATTGTTGACAAACTTCATAAGATTCATATATTGTAAGTTTTCATGAGATTGTACATGAACCTACATATACACAGTTATTACTTATCTGTATATTACCAACATATATACATGTTAGAAATCTTTGGTGTATGTATGTTAGAAATCTTTAGTGAGAGGGTTTTTTTAGAACTGTTCATCATCAGTACCATGCAACTACCAAAGCCAATACGATTAAACGCTGCTTCTGGAATTAAACAGCATGACTCCTGTTTCACTTAAAGTTCGAGGATCTGTTATTTCTTGGGGGATTAATGTATTCAGAGTTAAAATTTGTTTCTCTGACACAGCAGGAAAGTTCATTTCTGATGCTTCTGCTTTATGTTAACAAGGCCTGAAATAAACAACGAAAAACCATTATTCATATCACTAATTACCTAGATGTGCTGACATACCACAAATTTAATATACATCAGTCTCACCAGGACAAAAAGATTATATTTTGGTAAGAATAATTCTTGTCTTTCTCTGCCTGAATAATATGTAAACAGAGAACAAAGGAAAAACAGTTACAAAAATTTATACTATATAAAAATAGTTTACAAATATAGTTAGACACAATGACAAGAATAAGTTACATGAATCATTTGAAGACACATTCAAATATCCTTCTAGCACTCAATCCAACTGATATGTATGTGTTTATTTGTACATGTATTTATTAATTTACACAAACAGTCATGGTCACTTGGTGATTCAAAAAACCTTAATTCATACCTGTCGCGGTCCGGGCGCCAGCGTCCATGCAGCCTCCCAAAAGGGAAGAGGATCGAGGTCAAGGCGAGACACTACCCCAACAAGCTTGTAGGCAACCACAGAGATTGATGAGTATTTAACAAGTTTATTACCAAATATATTCAAACAAAACCTTATTTACTCTATGGAAATATTATGATATC
>JAVSBS010027791.1:0-19891 GCA_033124195.1 Coracias cyanogaster | reverse complement strand
GCAGTTTTTCCTCCCCTCCTCCCCCTCCGGCCAAGAGGCCTGGTGGGGGGAGGGGAGGGAGGCTTAAGAGTAGCGAAGTTCTCTGTCGAAGGTCGCCGTGGAAGAGAGAGGTTTTGTTTATCTTTCTGCTTTTATAGCCTGCTGAGTCTGATAACACAGCTTCCGTCTTCCAAGTTCCTGTTTCCAGAAGAGTCCCCGATGATTCATGGGAGTCGTAGTTTAAGCTGACTTAAAAAGACACTTTAAAATGGTGGGTCTGTTTGCCACAATACCAAATTGTTAGACATAAATTTTGTATACTTGTTTTTCTTTTCTCCCACTGAAAAACTTATAATAATCACAGTGAATTATTGAAATAAGAGGGTGTTTCTGTGCCAGATATTACCACCAAAACCATCAACTCACCTGGTGATAATAGACAGGCATACATATGCTGTAGTTCTGATACCTTTCTTTTTTCATATAACATAAAGAAATTTTGAGTCATCTGTTGATCTGTTAAATTGAAAGAACAAAACATAACCCCTAGGAGTTATTTATTGGCAAAATTTTTCATTAGATTATATTTTTGCTCTCTATGGTATAATGTTTTGAAGAGGTTTTGCATTTCTTTGGTTTGTTTTTCATTAGACAAGCTCCAAATTCTCAGTGTTAGAACATAACAGTTTGAAGTTTTCTCTCTGTTGGTTCCAGATCGTATTTTTTCAAACTTTTTTATTATTTGGAGACTAGTTAGATATTTTCAGAATAAATTTGCTAGTTCTATTGTCTATGTCAGAAAGTTTCTATGATTGGGCATGAACTTAAAATTGGTGAAACATTTCATTAAAATTATCTAAATCTATTGATACAAATATCAAATTAAGAGTTATTGTGCAGTATTTTTACACATAGAAATGTACTGGCTTCTATATGTACCATTGTTTTGCCTACTACATATGGCTTTTCTAGCATGACAACTGTTTGTTTACCTTGGTTAAAAAGCACCTTTACAATTTTGGCTTACCTAAGCCTCTGATCAACTCAACTACTGGCATTTAGGCTGCTATGCCTAAATATCAACTGAAAGAAACTCAAAAGCAGTAACTTTCCTCTTTCGTTTTTCTGTACTCTGAGGACATGGGGCTAAAAAAACCCCTGATAAAACAGTCCCCAGAAACCACTGCTCAGCCTCTTTATTTATGATCCTGTAATGCAGTATTCATTGGCCAAAAAATGGAAATCAAACACATAAGGCCATTTCATGCTTTAAATGCTTTAGGCTCCATGCCTAAAATGGTCCTGGGGAAAGATGTGAAGAATGTCTCTGTGGGGATTAAAGATACAATATGCAACATTCTGCTGCACAAGATAGAAATGGAGTCTACCATTTACTAAGTTTTTCCTCATCATTCCTTCTTTGAAGAGAGTGCTACCTCTGTGCTTTCAAGTCATGCCAAATCATTGACATAGTCATGCTGGTAGGAAAATTATACTTTCTTTTCTCTTCATTATTATTACTCATGCATGACCAAATATAGTAGAGCATATATCCTTTGATATGGTTCATGAGAATTAGCCACAGTTCATTTGAGGGATTTTGATATCTCCTCAACCTATTTGTGCAGCCATAAAGCAAATTGCAAAACCAAAAGAAACATCTAATCATTTTTTTTATGATTAGGAAGCTCCTGAGAACTGTTCAGTCAAGAACTTCTGTAGTTCTACAAAAAACTGGTTAATCACAGAAATACAATGTCTGTTTTGATCACATGGTAAAAAAAAAGGCTTACTTTTAATTCTTTGTTCCTTTAACAAAAACTTAATATCTAGAGATGTAGAATGACATCAGATTATACTAACATTAGAGCAAATCAAGCAGCTCATAGTATTTCCAAAGTTTTGATAACAGTGTATCTGGTTTGCATTATACTTCATGTAAGAAGTCAATCAACTGAAGAGAGTTTTGAAGAGAGGAAAGCTAATAGTGATTAGAGGTTGAGAAAATATGACTAACTGGAAAATATTAAAGAACTAGGTTGCTTGGAATAGACAAGAGAAGAAGAAAGGAAGTCCACATAGTTATCTACAAATTGGGAAAATAGATATAAAGAGACAGATAATAAATTGTTAATAATTGAGCTATAGGAGTAATTGTCCTGAATAGAAAAATGACATTACAAGCAGTGAAGATGAATTTTGAACTCAAAGAGGAAAGAGGAGAAAAAGAATAGGGTGGAAGGATTTACTAAAAGATTAATTAATGCATAACATTAAGATCACTCAGTCATCTCTTTTATGAGGAAAAGAAGTCTTATTTTCTTATTAAGATTCTTCTTTATCATGTTCACTATGTGTTTTTTAAGAAGCAAACTAAAAATAAATCCAGGTAAAGTGATGAAAGAGTTATAATTTTACATATATATTTATATACTAAGTTGAAACTGTAACTGATGAAGGTATCCAGTAACCGAATTCAGGAGGAGTTTATTGCATAGTGTCAGCAGACACTGCAATAAACAATCTTTGCTGATGCAAACAGTTGTGAATATATGGAGTACACATGAATAATGTGTGCAGTATTAATAACATTTTAATGTATTTTATAGTGTGCAATTAAACAGACATAAATCAGATCATATTATCTAAAAATGCGGGCTACCTGTGAGTCATGGAGACCAACACTAATGAAACATTGTTAAATTCACATTTTAATTAGATTAGATACACATTTTAATTATGTTTTCCATGACGAGGTAATATTTCACTATAATTCTTTCATACTTGCACAAAGTGCCTTTGCAGTGGCTCTTAGTTAAGAAAATAACATAGGTTAGGAACAAGTGTTATTTAGGGATAACTTCACCCCTTAGGCAAAGATTCTAAATGTTAGAATCTTAATATTGTTAAAAGCACATTTACAAAGTTTAACACTTCTAAAAGTACAACAGCTAAAAGCATTACTGTGAGTGGAGGTGGCTGTGTTACAAAGATAAAGTACCAAGGATAAAAACTATATGGAATACTATTTTTGTACCATTTTATCAAATTATCAGGTGAATTACTCATTAAAGAGCTAGAGTACTTTCAAGGAAACAGTCATAGCAGGTTACAGAACTACCTAAACAACAGATTAATAATCTATGCTGGGTTTGGCAAGGTTTTGGTAGTGGGGGAGGAGTTACAGGGGTGGCTCCTTTAAGAAGCTTCTAGAAGATCCACTGGCTCCAACTCAGACCCACCTCTGGCCAAAGCTGAGCCAACCAGTGCCTCTTTGATAACATATTTAAGAGAGGAAAATTCTTCTGCCTAAGATTTTGGAGCCCAGGAGAGGAGTGGGACAAAAGAGAAACAACTGTGGTCAGCGAAGAAGGAGTTGGGGAGGTGCGTGGGGGGCAGAGATTTCCCTGAAGCCCATGGTGACACAAGAGACTGTCCCCCTGCAGCCCATGGAAGTTAATGGTGGAGCAGATGCCCACTTGCAGACTCTGGAGGACCCCATGCTGGAGCATGTACCTGTACTTAAGGCTGTGACTCTAAGGGAAGCCTGCACTGGAACAGTTTGTCACTGTGAGCACTACAGGCTGCAAAAGGGACCCACACTGGAGCAGTTCATGAAGAGCTGAAGCCCTGTGGGAAAGGCTCATGCTGGAGAAATTAATGGAGGATTGCCTCCCATGGAAGAGACACCATGTTGGAGCAGAGGAAGAGTGCAAGGAGTCTTCCTCCTGAGGAGGAAGGATTAGCAGACACAATATGGGGTGAACTGGCTGCAACCATGTTCCTGTGATAAAAAGAGACTAGACTCCATGGCTCAAGCAGATGATCCATTGATGCATTACATGAGACTAGTCCAAAAACTTTCTAGAACTCAAACTTATTCAGGTGAATTATTATTGAGCACAGTACTAGAATGCCTGAGAAAATTATTTAACTAAAAATATTACACTATACTTCTCTTTATTTACCACTTTTGACTTACATAGGGCTGTGAAATTCAGAAAGCAAGTGTATTTAAAACATAGGAATACATATGGATCTATATGCTGTTGTTACTTCTCAAAGTCTACTAAAAATTATGCTGTCGTAAACCAAACAAATATCTGGTCAGAGTGAAGATATGGCTTTTTGTATAACATTTTCTGCATAAAGTATTAGCCCGCATGAAACAGACGGAAATTGAGTTTGGTGTAGCTTTTGGCTACGTAGCTCTCTGTGTTATATATTGACCCTGAACCCAATTCCCCCTTCAAAAATAAACCCCACTACAGGCATCTGAAAAACACACAGCACAAGCAGAAATAATGCATAATACTGCCTGTTAAACTACATAGTTGTCTAAAGTTTCTACTTACTCCCACATAAAGTCATTGACATTTGCTGTCTTAAGTCATTGAAAAGCAGGGAGTATTCTATGCTATATAAAAATGTGAAGAAACCAATAAGCAAATTAGTGAAGCTAAGTGAATGTAGTTTTGAGGTTGCTAATGTAAAAGTTGTGTTTAAGAATTCCACCCATAAAGAGCATTTAGTTGAATGTTGCATCCAGAAAAGGGCTTAAGTGGCACATAAATATTCGGTTGACTAAAACGCAAAATAACTTTGAAGGACCAATTCATAAAAGGCATCTAAGACATACTGATTTTCTTGTTGTTTTTTTTAACCAGTGCTGACAGATTTGCTCTTCATCTCATTGCTTTTCCTCTATGAAAACCACCATAAAGCTAAATAAATATGTTTAAATTGTCTCAGAAAATTGTGGACATATTTTGCCCTGCTATTATTGGTAAATAAAAAATAAATCTTGAGGTAATTTGTCTCACATATTCTTCAGTGCCTCCACAGTGAATATCTACTCCTCACTTAATTATCTTATGCTTATTTTATAAACAGCAAAAGAAAAAATATCAACTTTAAGATGACAAAAACAGCCAAAAGGGGTATCTAGTTAGCTGTGTTTCATTAGCTACACCTTCCTTATAATGTCTGAAAACCATGCATGACAAAGAATGAAAATGTGCACATATGCAAAAGGTCTACAGAAGACGTTCCCATGCCCATCATGTGACAAAAGCAGCCTAGAAATGGGAACCACCATGCTTCAGTACTCACAGACAATGAAACTGTCATAGCATAAGGTTGACCTGATAGCCTGTAACATGTAGCCGAATGCTGAGGCATAAAACAGAAAGAAAATTAGATGAATGTTCTCTCTGGAGAGAATTTTATACACAAGGTACTCATGAACTCATAATTGGTGAAAATAAAAAACAAAGTGAATTGTTTTCCCCATCCAAGTAACAGTTTGTTAAGAGGTGGTAGGAGTGAGTGTCTCCTTCTATTTATCTTTTTCTTTTTTTTCTTTTTCCTTTAAAAGTTTAAAGTGGTGGTTAAACTATGGCATATATTTCTATAGCTTATCCACTACTGAAGCCCTTCAGCTCTCTTGTAACAAACTGGTTCTGTGGGTATAATCTCTCTGTGTGGTTTCTGCTCAGTTAGCTCAACTCAGCTGTTGGGCTGTGGACTCTCTGGCATGTTATATCTACTGTATGAGATTAACCATGTCAAAAGTCATATTTTCAAAAATATCAAAAGGATTTTCATCCCTCATATTTTTAATTCCTTGTTTACAGGGCATTAGGGGCCTCATCTGCCCTAGAGGGGCTTGAGCTTTATTGACAACAACATGATTCAAGCCCACTGAAGTGATTTAAGATGGGTTTGCTTTTTTTTTTTCTCTTTAAGTGGCAGAATCTAAAAGGACTAGTCACCGAAAATATTGCCCTTAGTCACCTTTGTCCATGTGTCCATAAGTATAATATCTTTGTAATATTGAAGGACAGTGTGAGAAAAAAACCCCAAAATGTTAGTTTTGGTAAGTACTCAGATACCACAGTAATGCAAAAGCATCATGCTAAGAGCTGTTGCAAGTGGCCCCCACCTCCAGCAACTCTAGGCCTTGAGATTCTTCCTGCCTGGGCACTGGAACCCATACCAGTGCCTGGAGAACCAGAGTCTCTGCCCATACTGAGGGATGTGGTAATCACTGTTCCCTTTGCAGGTTCAACCAGAAGCAAAACTAAGCATATATTCCAGAGTCACAGACACACACAGAGGACACACACAGGTGATGAGAGTTCAGAAAAATAGGTGTTTTTTGACCAATACATTGACTTAAACCATGGTTAATGTGACATTATCATAATGGACTACTTTATCCACAGCCAACTTTCTTTAATAGATAGTTTCCAGGAGCTGGAAAAAGATAAATCTCATGGTCAAAATAATAAAGTTAGTTAAGAGCCATACGTTTAATTTATTTCCCAGATTGTTTATAATTACTTTATTGACCAGAAAGGTGCACCTGGTCACAGGCTTTAATAGTTCTCCATATTAATTTTTTTTTTTTTCAAAATTTAAAATGGAATTTTAGCCTAGATTTTCTTTTCCTATAGATAAGAAAAAAAGAAAAAAAAATATTTAAATATTGTTCTTTTTCACATTACTAGTACTGGTTGGTAACACAGAGATATACATGCACAAAAGGGAAAATATTCAGCTGCTTGCGATGCACATAGTACACAGCTTAAAGGGGGTTCACTGAAGAGTGGATTTCTTTGTTCTTTTTCTCCTCTTTATGGAACATTTAGATAAAGAGTAAAGAGTTTAGCAATTGCTGGATTTGTGGTGGCAAGAAATTGCATTGCACTTAGGAGTTCTCTGGGACCGAGAAGGAAGGACAGTGAAGTTGGTGAAAGACGATAGAGGTAATTAGATTTTTTTCAAAGTAAAATTAACAAAGAGCCCAGGATTTTTTTCATGGTTGTCGATATTCTGTGGAAAGCCTTCCAAATATCTAACTACAGCTAGTCTTTTGTGGTTATCTGTGAAAAGCTGTGGTTATTCTTATAGGCAATTCTAGCAATTTGAATATGTTTGATAATTTTTTAGTCTGCTGACAGGTGACTCAGTGTATCAATGGTTGCTCAGCATTTGCAAATAAATGTAATGAGTGCCTTTCAGGAGGGGAGCTGATCTGAAGGAAGGGAGGAAGAAGGGGTAGAGAGGATGAGATTCTTGTAATGAAGTTGTGGTGTTAACACTGAAAAGTTAAAGGTAAAATGTAACAGTTTGTCACAATTATGCTTCATATTGGCAGGTGTTCTGAACTTTCTGTTTGATAACTAGACATATAAATTTCAGTTCTTAAAGCTTTGGAGCCAATTTAAGGGCTCATTTATTTCCCTGACAGCAAGATATATATGCTGCCTGGCATAGTGGATGTCTGGGGCCAAATCTACCACTTTGTTGCTTGTGTGTCTTGTGGGAAGTAAATAGTAGCAATTTTTCAGCAGAGGCATACCAGCACAAGGTGTTTAGCAAATAAATGAGCATGAGATGACCTGTGGTGTCCTGAAATTACTAAAATTCATGAATAATAAAATGATCTATAGATTGTTAGCAGAGGGCTATAGCAAAGGCTAATTTGCAGTCACTGAAGCTTTACAGGATAATTTGTAACTTTTGAAAATTTAATGACTTCATCAGTTTTTACCTATTTTTTTACCAATATAATTGTCTGAAAGCTCCCTTCATCAGAGATCTTCTGTCTAGGTAAAATTGAAATCACCTATATCATCACAGTATAAGTACTAAACTGACTTTATCTGAAGAACTTTTATTTCTTTCACCCCTAGAACATGGTAAATACTAAAAATATGTCTTTATAACATGAAGGTATATTTTTTCATTTTGTTAAATCTTGTTAACAGATGAAACAATTATAAGAAAAAAATAAATAGAGTAATGCAAAAGAAAGAGGAATTTAAAAAAATTTATCTATTGAGTGAAATACAGACCATTGGAAATAAGTGGAAGCACCTTAAAACAAGATCAAAGAAATGAGGAGGAAAATTTAAATGCTCAGCACATAGTATCATGAAAATTCTGTGGCATTTAGTTAAAAACTTGAAAAAAAAGAAAGGATCCATGAGTATGGGTCCTTGATCACATTTCGTTTCATTTTATTTATTTAGTTAGTTAAATTAGTCACCAACACATCCATACTGAAATAGCTGAGAAAACAGGAACTGAAACCACAGTTGTTCTCTCCTTCACCTGAATGGTTGATCATGTACTACAGTTATTTCTGTAGTTCTCCTAATTTTAAAAACTTCTTTGAATTCTTTTCAATATATGGCATCTTCACACTAGCTGTCTCTAACATACACTACAGTTGGAGACACTTTTGCATTACCTTGGGTATTACTGCAGGAAAACTGGATGCAGGGCAGTAATCGGGCATAGTTCAAACTCTGAAGATTCTGGTTATGTTCAGCACTGCAGGAGTACGTTTACCTTTGCAGCTTAATACTTGTTTTTTAAACAATGACACTGTTTTTGCTTATATGTGTTATCTGTTTTAGTTTTCCCAGGTATGTCCTTTACAAATTAGAAAAACCTACAAACTTTACTACACTTTTTCATGTCTTCTTTTCTACATATTAATGCCAACCCCTCAGTTATATGAAGGTGTGGTGGGTTAACCTTGGCTGAGTGACAGGAGCCCACCGAAGCCACTCTATCACGCCCCCCCCTTCCAAAAGGGGAAGAGCAAAGGGGAAGGAAAACAAGATGGAAAAACAAAACCCTTGTGGGTAAAACAAGAGCTGTTTACTAATAACAAAGCAAGCCAAGCAAATCTGTGCAAGGGAGCAAAGATAAACAAAGATTTATTCTCTGCTTCCCATCAGCAGGCGATGTCTGGCCCCTTCCTGGGAAGCAGGGCTCCAATACATGTAGCAGTTTCTCCAGAGGACAAAGGACAAATGGATCTCCCCTCTTCCTCCTTTTCCCTAGCTTTATAGTTGAGCCAACATCATATGGTATGGAATAACCCTTTGGTCAGTTTGGGTCAGCTGTCCTGGTTATGTCCTCTCCCCAGATCTTTCCCACCCCATCCCATTGCTGGGGGGGAATGCTGGGAAGAGCTCTGATGCTGTATGAGCACTGCTTAGAAGTAGTCACAACATGGGTGTGTTATCAACACCCTTCTATGTCCCGGCACAAAACACTGCACCATGAGGGCTGCTATGGGGAAAACCAGCTCAGCCAGACCCACTACAAAAGGTAACTATAGGTTGATGGTATCTCATCTAATGTCATATTTTTAAGAAAGAAAATATCCACCTATTACTACTGAAAAAATAGTCCCCATACTAGGATTTGGTGGGGACTAACACCATTTAATACCAAATGTAAGTATTAGAGGAATGTTCCATTTGCGGTAATATACATTTATTTCAGGAAATATTTGCACCGTGATCTAGAAAAGCTAAAGCAGAAAATGGGAGCATCCTCTCTGTAATCTCTGCTTTCATTAGAACACGTTCTTAATTAAGGAGGCTGAATTTTGAAACCATTTAAAAAGGAAAGCTAGTTAACATCATTCTGTCAATGTAGAGAAATAGTGACATTTGGCAGATACTTGAGAAGTACTTTAAGGGCCTATTTACAGTGCGAATATTAGAGAACGTACAAATGAAACACAGCAATATCTGGAAAATGTAATTTAAAGAAAAAAGTATTTAAAGGAGAAAAGAGAAAGATAAAATAAATTAAATGAGCAGCTAGTCCGCTTATTTTACAATTTTAATTGCTTTTTAACATTTAGAATACATCTGAATGCAAAATAATGTAAAATCTATTAATTTATACAATCTTCTTTGGTTTTGTTTTTTAAAGTAGTTATTCTCTGACAATGCAGAACAAATTTCTCTTTTAAAAATGTTCTTGAGTGCTGATTGAAAATTTATGACTTAATAAGTACCATTCCATGGAATATTTATATAAATCTTCAAGCCACATTTTTAAGAAAAAAAAAATAGAAAAAAATCATTCATTTGCGGCAATGGTTTCTCTAGATAATGGACTTCTTGGATGAGACTTCACATAGGTAGTCACAGTGACCTTGCTCTTTAAAAAATTTGTGCATAATGTCTATTGTAATCAGAGCATATGGGCCATCTAATTAGTTCCAGAGCTTCAGAGTTAGTGTTTGAAACATAGTAAGTGGGAATTGTTCCATATAAAGTTCAAAGTAAATGGAATACCGGGGGTCTTTTTGGTTTTGGTTTTATTCCCCTCCTCAGACAATAAGTAAATGTATTCTTCTGAGGTTTCTTGGGCAGAGAGTCAAGACAGACAGACAGAAAGACAGAAAAAACAGACAGGAAGAAAGGAAGGACTAGAGATTGCGATCATGTCACCTCTACCAGTTTGCTACTAAATCCCTTTCCCCCTTCCCTGTTTCATCTAACCTGATCATGCTTCCCCAGAAAATAAAGCTATCTGAACTGAATATAATAGAAAAATGATAGTGTTTTTACCTTGCACTAGTTTCCTTTTTTTTCTCGATAGCCTTTTTGTTGTTCTTTCATGCTATGAGGAGGCAGTTTGAGTGCTATATCTTTTAACTTTTAGTAGTAAAATCATTAATAAATTTTTATAGCATCCTAACTAATTGATAGGTTAGAAGTAGCTGTGAATGCCCCAGAAAAGATCAGCCTCTTGGAGACACTATAAGCCTGTCAGGGTGATATCAGGCAAAGACAGTGCATCTGAAATACCTGCAAGCTTGAACACACCACTGACAGTGCTGACTCTGCTTTTTTGGCACTCAGAAGGCTAGGACCCAAGAAAGATCAGTCTCTGGAATTTACCTTTTCAGATCATATTAATCCATAATGTTGCTATATTTTTGTGGTTGCATGAAATGTTTTCTGAATTTGCAAGGCTACTGGATAACTACATTTACTCTAAAATTGCATGACCCTCCAGAGGGTAGTGGTCTATGGATCAATGTCAGATGGAGATGGGTGACAAGTGATTTCTCTCAGGGGTCCATACTGGGACTCCTTAATATCTTCATCAATGATATAGACAGTGGGATTGAGTATGCCCTCAGCAAGTTTGCAGATGACACCAAGATGAGTAGTGCAGTTGACATGCCAGAGGGACAGGATGCCATATGAGGGACCTGGACAAGCTGGAGAAGTGGGCCCATGTGAACCTCATGAAATTCAACGAGACCAAATGCAAGGTCCTGCACATGGGTCGGGATAATCCTCACTATCAATACAGGCTGGGGGATGATGTGATAAAGAGCAGCCCTGTGGAAAAGGATTTGAGGGTACAGGGGGATGAAAAGCTGAACTAAAAGCCAACAATGCACACTTGTGGCTAAGAAGGCCAATCACACCCTGCCTGCATCAAAAGAAACGTGGCCAGCAGATTGAGAGACGTGGTTCTGCCCCTCTACTCTGCTCTGGTGAGAGCAAGAACTGCATCCAGCTCTGGAACCCTCAACACAAGAAGGACATGGACCTGATGGAGTGGGTCCAGAGGACCACAAAAATGAATACAGGCTGAGAGAGTTGGGGTTGTTCAATGTGGAGAAGAGAAAGTTCTGAGAAGACCTTGTAGCAGCCTTCCAGTACCTGAATGGGGCCTACAAGAAAGTTGGAGAGGGACTGTGTCCTGGTTCAGCCAGGACAGGGTTAATTTGGTGCAGCCAGGCTATTCTATACCATGCTGGCATCATGCCCCGGGCCAGTTCCAGCTTGGAGCCAGTTCGCAGTTCCGCAGTTCGGTGTGTGTGATCACTCCGCTCCCTTCCATTGTCCCTGGTATTGCTTATTTCTGTGTATTGCTTCTCTCTTACTGTTGTTATTGCTTTGTTACTGCGATTGCTTTTTACGTGTTTCTGTATTAAACTTTCCTTATCTCAACTCAAAAGGGCATTTTAAAACTTTTTCCTGTGTCCATGGCAGGGGGGCAGCGGCAGCGGCCACGTGGCTAGGCTGCTGGCAGAGGGACCGAGCCGCCACACCACCACAGCATGTTTACAAGTGCATGTAGTGACAGGATGAGGGGCAATGATTTTAAACTGGAAGAGGCTAGATTTAGATTAGACATTAGGAAAAAGTTCTTTACTGTGAGGGTGGTGTAACACCGGAACAGGTTGCCCAGAGAGGTGGTAGGGGCCCCATCCGTGCAGATGTTCAAGGCCAGGTTTGGTGGGGCTCAAAACAACATTATTTAATTAGAGATGTCCCTGCTGACTACAGGGGGGTGGACTAGATGACCTTGGAATGTCCCTTACAACACAATACATTGTAAGATCCTATAATACTATGGTCTGGGAGTCTCTTTTCTATTGAGAACCATGATATGCGTATCCACCAGAATTTTATCAAGGGTTACCTCTATACAGATTGCCTTCAATTGCTTTTTTTTCTACTAAGCAGAGTTAACACTAACAGAACACATTATTTGCACTACAGCTGCAGTATACATGCCAGCACCACAGCTATCCAAAATGAAATACACTGTGCCAGCTAAATAACCTTCAGGCAGGGAGATGTCTGAACCTCACCAAACAGATACATTAGACCTATTAATTCTCTGGTCTGATAATTCTAATAACCAGCATTCAAGCAAGTGAATTTAATGAGCTTAGTGCAGTAAGAGCAATTTCAGCTATTTTCACATATTTGAGTGCTATATTTCCTTGTTTCACCTTTTTAGTAAATGTCATTAAAATCACAGAGACTCAGTTAACTTTTTCAAATAGCCCCTTTTTACAGAACTATAGGAAATAAGTGAAATTAGTGAAGTGTTCTGAGAACTGTTTGGCACTGCCCTTGAACAGGAACGTTTATCTTTTACATGTGTCTGGGTAGGGCTCACTAGATCAGACCCTGAATTACATTGTTGTTATGCTTAAGGCTATTACGGATGTGCTTTATACACAAATTAATTTTAAAAATCCTTTTAACCTGAATTTTTTAAGCACAAAGAAACTGAAAATATAATGCTATTTCTTGAATATCTGAATGCTAGTGAGTTTTTTTTTTCCTGGTCATTTAAGACTGACAACTAAATGCTAAAGCTATAAATACTAAGAACAGAGCCAGGAAGTCTGATTAAACTTTGCAGATCAAATTTTCCTGCATAACTATAGGTCTCCAGAGGATTATTCGTTTCAATATGCTAAACAAAATTGAGTAGATGAAGTAGGTGCTTTAAGAAGGCAGCATTTTGTGTAGGCTTCCACGTGTGTGTGTGCAAATGAAACAGAAAACCTCTTACTTACTATGGTACAACTATCTTTGAGTGACAACCATTTTCTAAGGAGACCTAAGGATTTATGCAACAGAATAGTTCATGGATGCATTAGTTAAATGATGCAACAAAAAGGTGTGTAGAGAAATACCAAGATCATTTGCCTTTCATCTTCTCAGTCTATAGACAGATTCACAAATTAAAGGCAAGCAGATGTTTTAAAATTTTCAAGAGAATTTTTTTAGAAAAAAGTGTTTTCTAATTTGATCTTCCATCACACAAATGACAAAAAAAATTCCATTAATGTCTGTGACTGACACAAGATACCAAACTGTTCTGACAAGAAAGAGAAATACTCTCTAGCTGGTTCTAAGGGTCATATCTATACCGGTTAATCTGCCAGTACTTCCCATATATGGGATCTGAAGATGGATCTGCTCATCTTCTTATTTCAGTCTCACTCTGTGATATCTAATAGTAATATTGCTGGAAGACCAGGTGTATGAGGTGGAGGAAATAGTGGTGCCATAATGGCCGTTGCTATTGCACATAGACAAAGATCAGTCAAGGATGGCTGGGGAAGGGGGAAAAGAGGATTCTTAGTCTATTTGGTGAAATGGCAATAGTGATACACTCATGGGAAAGACACGTATAGGAAACACACAAAGTTTATTTTTCCTTTCCATTTTACCTTGGTTTTTCAGACATTGCATCACCTTCATGTTTAATCTATATTGCAGTCATTTCTGTTTTAGTAAAAATCTCAGTGTATGTCTATATCATAGACATTGAAAGTACAACATTCATATTGCGGAAAAATATTTTATAAATTAACTAAGGTGACACTCACAGCCACAACAGTTGCCTTAGACTGTAAAACTTCCCAAGAATCAGGGTAGATACTTAGTTGATTAATCCAAGTTAAACTCCATATTACTTTGTGTAACTACCACATTGTTGTGACTGTAAAATGTGAGCAAGATATACTTCTGAGTTTGAACAGATAAAAGTCTGTCAGGCAGACTACCTTCATAATGCTTTCAGTAATTTTTCAGGACGATGTGTGCAATCCCTTGGTTTAAAAAAAAAAAAAAAAAAAAGTACTTCTGAAAGATAGTATTATACATTAATTAAATATTTATACTTTAATAATTTGAAGGAACTCACGGTAATAAAGAAATATCTTATTTTAAAAAAATATATACTGTTTGCCATTACACTATTGAAATGCAATTTCACAGTCTTGCTACAGAAATATTCTGAATTACTCCTAATGGTGATTCCAAACAGTGTTTTAACATATCTTTGACTGTGTGCATTTATCTGCAGAAATTAACGGCTACAAACCCTAGATAACTGTGCAAAAGGTGTTTGTATCAACACAGTGGGTATAGACAGCTTTTGCTAGAACGGCCAACTCTGCTGAGAAGTCACAGTAGCTATTGTGCTTCAGGATTATAGGCCTATATTTTGAATTATGCAGTACAACTTTTGGTTCCATTCATGGATTGAAGTTCATTGTACTATGTAGTCTGTACAAGACAAGGCTGCACTTTGAATCAAACAGACCAAGGAATAAGAAGTAGAGGTGACTAAAGAAAAAGACATAAGTTTTAATTAAAATGAGAGGCTGCCAGTTTGGCACTGTTACACACTGCAGTAAGAACCACAGTGAGAATCCCAGTCTATTTTTGTTCTGATGCTGACTGACTCCTCCTATGATCTCAGCCAAATTAATTAGGGCCTAATTCTGTTAACTTTAGTCATAGTGATTAATTCTTTACTCAGTGAGTAATCCTATATATATCAGAAAGTTGAGAAGTACGCCAAATCTTTCATGAATAGCATGAGGCTGAAAATTTGATCAAAAATTGATCCCTTTCCGTATGAAATGTATCTCACTGACTTCCCTCTAATCACCTAAAATTCTCTGTGTACAGAACCGCAATGACACTTGGAAGAACTAGTTATTTTTTTTCTGGGTGGTTTCAAAATTTGCTACATCTGTCCAATAGTGCCAATACTGGCCTTGAACTTAAGATATTTATAAATGATATCTTCCTATAGGTTACATGAACGCAGAGCATAATTTTTGTCAGATAGTTGTCAAATCTGGTAGACTGAGAGAGGTAAGGCTATTACAGTAGCCCAGTGCCTCCAGGTCCAATCAACAGTGAGGCTAGGCATGTATTTCCAGTAGGCACATGCACACAGAGGACAGATATACACCCTATTATATATGCAACTGGCCACACATTTCAACACAGATGGAAACATTCATCACTCACACAGACACAAACAGCACCAAAAGTGTCATCCTGGTCCCATCTCTCGCTGTATGTGTGTGTATGCATATTTGTGTATGTATATATGTAAGTATACATATATATGTATAACTATGTATACACAAGCATATGTACCTGGTGGATCCCAGCAGCAGCTGAGCTCATCCAGTCTGACCTTGGTCCCAGTCTCTCCAGTTGCTAACATCTGGACATATGAGCCCTCAAGGCCACAGTCCCACTCCAGTTGCTGATACAGACCATTGCACCCACACACAGAAAATGCACATGCAAGCAGATATCCCAGTCAATTCCCAGATCCTATGATCCCTCCAGCAGCTCTCTGGGACTCCTCTAGTCCCTTTGATGGTGAGCTTCTCCTGTGTCTCATCCTTATAGACTCACACACTTGCCTGGCTCCCAGGCCACTTCACCTAGTCAACTGGTTCATCTGGCTTGATCTTTGCCAGCAATCACACACACACACCATGTTTTACTACCATGGATACCATGGACATATGGGCCTCTGACCTCTGGTCTGATTTCAGATGCTGACACTCAGACCCCTAATAAACACATTTGCACACAGAAGAGAGATCTCCTCACCCAGGAAAGAGTTAGAAGGTATTTTAACAAGAAGGTAAGAGAGATTGTATTGAACAGGTGAAGGGCATGGCTGAAAAATGTATAGACCAGCAAACAATTTACATGTCCCTTTTTATCCTCTTACCCCTCAATTTTCCCATTCTTATTCCTCCCCAAATCACATATAGCTATCCCTCTATCCCTTTCCCTGCCTTTGGTTCCTCTTCTAAACATTGTATAATAAATCTTCAGTGATCCCAAATGCTCTTGTCTTGAATCCCGTGATTTGTAGCAAATCCCTTATGTAGTGACTCACCTTCATTCTGTAAAATAAAAATAAATACGTTCCATTTGACTCACAGAATGGGTGTCATTTCTGGACCGTGAGGCTGAGGTTGTACTCAGACAGCCCTGGGCTTGGATAGAGTGTCTCTTCCTCTGAATCTTTAACTTTGGTTCCCGCTTGCCACTATGCTCCTGTGCTCCTCTGAGCTTGTTGTGGGCTGATGACTCCCATGGCAGGTCCGAGAGCAGCTCTCCCTCCTGCCTCTGTTCCTCCCTTGTGTGTGTGGAGATAAGCTCTTTAGCAGACAACCTAAAAATTTATTCTTGAATGTGATGTTCTTCTCTATGTAACTGTGGCACCTATTCTTTAACATTTAGGAATTACAGACTGAAAAGACTGTGAAAAAAACCCCAACAGGATAGAAAGATAGAAATGGCATAAGTGACTGAGGAATACAAACTATTAATGTAACTGAGGAACCATGAAATGTATCATGTACAAGTTAGAGTAGCCTTCGATGACTCAAACTTTTGTATTTAGCATTTATATAGTCAATAATCTGAATTGACATTGACCTTGAGAGCAAAATGGGGCAATATTTTCACTTGGGTGAGCTGTTATTAGTGAGTTTCTCTAGTGTATTAGGCACAAACATGCATTCCATCAACATCAAGTACATGTTATCTTTTTCATCGATTTTCTTTTATTTAGTGTTAAAATTGTTAGTGTGGCCAGTACAGGGAAAAGAATTACTTTGTCTGAGAGCTAACTTCATGTCTAGCATATTATCGAAATCAACTGATTTTACTATATTTTTTCTTCACAGGAAGGTCTGAATATTTATTTTACTGGTAACAAAATATCAAAAAAATTAAAAAGGCTACTTTATTGTTATTCTTTTTATATTTAAAGATTAATTTATATTCAATTTTCATGAGTAAACCTCCAGTTTGAAAATTCCAAGTGCAGCCTGAAGTGTTATAGATAAAATGCAACTAATACACATATCCACCTGATCTGCCAATGAGGAGCATTGGTGGAATGTTCTAACAAACATTACTTTTACTGTGTTATAATTCAAAACAAGGGACTGACAGTAGCGGTACTGATGATCCAAACAGCCACATACATCAACTGATATGATTTAAGAGAGACCAGCCAAATCAGAAAGATGATGGCTGCTTTGAACGTTACAAAGAAAGTGGGTTTGCTTAGCCTGCTCTCCCAGGAAGTACAGAAGTTTGTTTTGAGGCCACTGTTAGGGACCTATTTGTAGAAAACATTGAAACTGCAATCAGACCTTCTGATTGCTCTTAAGACTTGAGATTTCATTTTAAGTTTCCACTTCATTTCAGGAAGAACTGTTCATGCCCATAGAAATTAATTTGTCTGTGGTGCTGGTTCAGCCACACATGGAAACTTCTTAGAAGAAATGTTATCTGCTCCTTCTGAAACTTTCTCTGTCCACCACCCTTCTTAAAGTTGGAAGAAAGAAAAAGGAAAATAGTATTACTACAATAATTAGAATTAAGATAAAAATAGGTGCTGCTGATGGGAAGAAAAAAAAAGGATACGTCTCCTCAAGCAGTTATCCATGTTTTTTAGGTTCACTAACTCCATTCTGTCTTGCACATCGACATGTGCAACAGACTATATTCATTTAGTTTGTGTTTACATATAAAGGTAAGTTGTCACAATTCAGGAAAACACTGCTCAAAGACAAAATAAATACAAGTTAATATACAATCAAAAGTTTTTATATCTTAATGTGAAGAGGGAAAAGGAAAAATAAAATAAAAAAAAAAAGAAACCATGGTGAACAGATGTTACAATCTTAAAAAGGCTTATGGCTATCCAGTATATACTATTCAATTGAACAGGGAGAAAGTCAATATATGTTAACAAGTGTGTAGAGATTACATTAATATACCCATTAACTTTTCAGATTTTGGAGATGTCCAAAAGCATCAGGAAAAGACCCCTTCATTGTGTGTAGCCTTATACCTTGAAGCTGTCTCTCTCACAACTGCAAAATAGAATGGTATTCTTTATCTTGATCAGAATGAACTTTATACTCAGGGCAATTGGTCAGCATAGGCTCTTTTTCTGATTTTAAGACTGATGACTGACCACTTAGCTTCTGCAGCAGATTCAATATCTCCACAAAAGCAATTATAAGAATCTACATCTCCAGGAAAACTCTATTATAGGTTTTACCTTAGTGAACATAATTTAGAAACAATCAAAAATAGAAATATTAACACGCTTAATGTGAATACAGGCCATCAGAATTTGAAATCATATTCAGATAGGTTTCAACACGTTGCATGTTGGATAAGAAGAATTTGGGGTGGGGGAAGATACAAACCATGCAGTTCATAGATAACTGTGAGACAGAACAAGTGTGGGACAGCTAGCAAAATAATTATTTGGAAATTATAAGCTTAGCAAATTAAAAAACGGAATTATATCCCTTACATGATTTTTTTTTTTTTTTTTACAATACCATTGTATACCTCCCTACTTTAGGGAATTATTGTTTTATTTTTGATCTATGTTATAGGATTCTGTTTGCCTCTTTTGAAGAACTTCCATATTTCTTAAGTCTCTCACTGTTGCTTTATGTCCACAATCTGTCTACTAATGATCAGATCAGTTTCATATTACCTAGTGATTTAACTTTCTCAAAGCCAGATACAAGAGATATCGTGGTCCTAGTATCCTTTTCAGGCACTTACAGTATCTCAAACATACTAAAGTTTCATGGTTCATGGCATTGCCATGATGATATATATTGTTCCTGCACTTTTTTCATAAATACTAAAGAGAAAAGCAGACAAGAAAAAAAAATAGCCACTCTGTAATTTCCTTTTGTATCAAGGAAGTAGATATCTTGATAAACATCTGTTCCACAGCCAAAGTGAACTTTATTAACCTTCTCTTTAAAACACTTGCCTCCCAGTCTCTATATTTTGAGTACTGCTTCTATAAGATCTTTCTTCTTTTAATCTGCCGTCTCGTTGAGAACCTTCACTACTCTTTTTTTCCTGTCCTTGGTCAGCTTCTTTTTATTTTATTTCTGTTCTTCTTTTGTTTCTCTCAATTTACTACTCAGAAGCATATCTCTGGGGAAAAAAAAAAAAAAAAAACCAAACAAAAAAAACAACAACAAACTTCTTTGCTGTTGCTATTGCCACCACATGAGAGAAAATAGGAGCAAAAAAATAGATATTTCTTTTCCTTCACTTTCCCTACAACTCTTCTTTATATTAATAGAATTTTACAGATTTTACCACCATTTACTCTAGCAAGACACAGAACAGTGTTTTTCTTTTCTAGTTCAGAAAATAAGGACAAAAACTCATAACAAAAGAGTTCAGTAGGAGCCTGACAGGACTCAGGACTCAGGTTAAATTCTCACTTCCAGTTTTGAGAAAGATTCCCAGCTGTTGGGACTTCTTATTTGCTTAGGTTATGTCCCAAGGCCAAGAGATTATTCTTATGTACACCACTTCCTTCCATCCTTCACATCCTTGTGAAACCTCTCAGATATTACAGGAGCTACAGCAATCGGTGATTTTCTGTTCTTGAGTTCTCGCTCTCTAATCAGCTCAGACACAGCAAAAGCTTC
>JAVSBS010027790.1:38137-74530 GCA_033124195.1 Coracias cyanogaster | reverse complement strand
CCCGGGGCTCGCGTTCCCCCCCGCTCCGCCCGGGCGCAGGTGCCGCGGCGCGGGTCCGGTCCCGGCCGGGGTCCTGGCCCGCGGGAGCGCCCGGGGGCCGCGGCGCCAGAAGATGCCCCGGCAGGCTCGGCTTCTCTCCCCGCTGCCCCTTCGGCAGCGCCCGCCGCCGCAGCGGCTTTTCGGCAGCCCCGGCTTGGCGGGAGAGCCGCCGGCCCCGGCGCTCCTGGCGGGTATTTCACTGCTACTTTATTTTTTCCACCTGAAAACCGCCCAGGCGCTGTTCGTTACTGCACAGCTCTGCCGGGCCCAGTAGGTGACAGGCAATGAAACCTAATGCCATCCTTTTATTAACCGCTGAAACCTCAAGGGTGCTGAAACTGTGCCCTCTCGCCCTGTCTCTGAGCGTTTTCTTTTGCAAACTTCACAGTTTTCGTTTAAATGACGCAGGCCTGGATCTGCAGGGGGTTGCAAAGCTGGCTTTATTGCCAGTCCCGTCTCTGAATTTTCCAGTAGGTGTCTGAAAAAGCAAATGAAGTGTTCTCGGTCAGGTAATGCAAACCTCAGAAATGCGTGTTGGTCCATATGTAGTGTTCTTCTGCTCAAGGGAAGCTTCCTTCGGTTTTCATTTAATTCGCTTAGCTTAAGTGAGTGTTCCCTCTTAAAGTATGCTGCCTGGTTCTGTCTGTTTCTGTGTTGGTGTTTACATCTTGAGAGAGAAAACAAGAGCTTGGGGCTCAGAGATTACTTCTCTTCATTCATAAATGTCTGTGGGTGTTTTGGCCGCAGAAAGGCTGCAGAGAACTGTGTCCCGAGTGCGCTGTCACTAACAGTTGGGACAACTTTTCTGAAAGGTAGTACGCACCCGTTCAGTGTGTGCAGGTCCTGCCGTGCTTTCTGTGTGTGAAAATTAAAATCCTCACTTACCGAGTTCAATTTTTGTCTCTACACGTGATCGTACCTCCGTGCTTGCTATGTTCATAAATGTAACTGTTCAAGCTCCATGTTTTTTCCTCCAGCACTCTGCCCTTTGCCTCTGTTCCTATCTGTCTTGTCTTTTATTCTTTTGTCTCTCCTTCTTCTCTGGCTTCGTTCCTTCTTGGTCTCTCCAGTGTGAGCTGTGGAAGGCTGGGGAGTGCTGGTACCTGGGCGGGTGGGGGATCGGGAGTGGGCAGGCTGCACTGGGGCTCCAGTGCTCACTGGGCTTTCTAGGAAATAATCCTCTTCTGTGGGCTCCGGGGCAGCGTCAGAGTGAGCACCGTTAGCAGTTGTCCTACAAACGTCCTGGCACAGCGTCTGTTTTGCGCCTGGTGTGTTGGAACAAATGCTGTGTTTGGGGCTGGGAGCTAATTGTTTCTGTGCTGGCAACGTGCGGATGTAGAATATGATTATTTTGATGCTGGCAGTTATGAATCATGCCTTTGATCAAATCTGTACGCACAAAGACCTAAGATGGAGCACTGAGGTTCCGAATAGAAAACATGTTTTAAAACACACACTGAGTGTACCTATTTTCCCCTCGTTAACTAAATGACTAGTATGAATCACAGTGGGCTGTTCCACAAAGTCTGACATTGGTATTAAAAAATCCACCAGCAGCGCTCAAGAAAAGTGGCAGCGTGCTTGACAAAGTGCTTTGTCAAGGTGATTTGGCAATGCTTCTTCAAGATCACTTTATGGTACTTGTGGCTTTGCTTAACCTACACACTGGGAAGTGGCTGCCATCCTTAAAATTACTTTGTCAGAATATAAAAGCCCACATTTTAGCATCCGTCTATTGATTAAAATATGTGCTTGGTGGAAAAAGTCATAGAGAAATTGGATTTGTGCAGATTTCTGCTTTAGCAACCTGGCAGCTTGCTTAAAGTGATAGGTGAAGTTCCCAGGCGCTCCCAACACGCACACGTTCATTGATCTAACCCTGCGTGTGTTGCCGGTCTCTGAGGCAGATGCAGTTTTGATTTCAGACTAAGATCAAGAGGAAAATCTTCGTTTAATGGAATTAAAAATACAGAACTGGTGTGGAAGAAGGTTTGCGGTTTTTTTTTTTTCCTGCTGTTTTGTTTCCCCGTTACAGGGCAATTTTTGTAATGCCCAAGCAAAGTTATTATCCTTCTCAATCCAAGTTTCCCACAGTTTGTGTATGTCAAGTTGTTCTGCAGCAGTTGGGGACGCTGGCTGGTGTGAATACAGTAGTCCCGTTATAGCTAAATGCCTTTGGGTTAAGCACATCTGATAGACCCTCCAAAGATTTTTCAAAGATTTCTCGGTCTTGCATTTTGGCCAAAAAAGAGTATTAATTTTCATGTCTTTGATCTTTGGTTTGTTAATGGAGTGGTGTGTTTAATATATCTTGGAGGAGTATTTTCTCAAAATGCTGCTAAAAACTTGTCTGTGACATAGTATTCGATCACTTTTTTGTAAACTTGGTTCACTTTGAAGAGTCTTCTAACACATGGGCACCCTGCTAACTGCTTTTGTAAGAGCCTTGATACTAATTAGTTACACAAACCGGATTTTGGATACTTTGCAGAACATAGCACCTCTTAAACCTATGTCTGAAAGTTGCCATATGGGGTCACGGTGTTTTTATTTATCTTCTTTTTTCTTTGTCTCTGACCTATGCACAAGACTGAACTCATGGTACGTATTTTACTTTCCTGAGCTGGACATGGTTAGTGTGAGGACTGAGTAATTTGCGCTTATGGGAAAAGAAACATAATCCTTTGAACCAGATGTTTAAGAGGTATTTAGATTTTTATTAAATGCTGTAAGATACATGTAATAAGGAATTTAATTTGGAAAATGAAATAGCATCGTACTTTAGTAAAAAATGTTGCCACTGTACCTGTGCATAGTTGAATATGAGTTGCCCACTTGGCAGGAAGAAATGGTTTTGAATTGAGCTGTTTTGCAACTGAAAACATTTACTGTGCTAGATCCCCTGGCCTGCTACATCTGGAGCTTTCATTACTCATACATGGTTTCCTGCAGTTGTTCCATATTTTATTAAGCCAGCTTATAGATAGCTTTAAAGAAGTATGAATTGTATCAGTAGCAGTGATTTCAGCGGGTACTTGCCACCATGTATGATTTTGCAGCTGCTCAGCACCCTTTGTGCAAGCTGGATTCATTCGGTGAAACTCAAGTTTTGAAAGCATGGAAGAATTAAGCTACCTTCTGAGAATCGGGTGGTTTTTATCTAAGGGTCTTTGTCTTTGAAAAGTATGCAACAGCTTTTTGCAAAAACACCGTAAACATGCTGCTTAGTCTCAGGCTTTTTTAATGCAGCCTGCTTGCGGTGGTGGAAGTGGCTTGTTGGTGGATGTTGTCTGTTGGGAGCCCAAAGGGAAGGAGGAGTAATGCAAATCCCCACTTCAGGGCTGCTGATGCTGAGCTGGTGGTGAGAAGGATGTGAGAGCAGAGCATCTGCTGTGGTTGTAGCTGGTGCCCAGCGTTGCACTGAGAGTCAGTTGTGGGTCATGGGGATGTGCTCATGTTACCCAGCTGTGGCCTTTGCCCTGGAATTAGGTGTTGAAGTCAATGTCTGTGTGTGTCCTTCATGCCTTGTGGCACCGTTGGGTTTTCATGACTGCCCACTTTACTGTAAAGCAGAAATGCCAATGCGTTGTTACTGTGTCAGTGGAGTGAAACGTAGCTCTTGCCTGTTGGTGTGGGATCAAAGCACTTCTGTAGTCTGAAACCTCACGTATTCATTTTAAAGAAATGGTGTGTTTCTTTTAGCGTGAAGCTGTCAAAGGGATCAAACATAACTATTGATAGCTCAAAATGTTCAGAACTGTAAAATGAAAAGTATCATGTGTTTGGGTACAGTAACGATTACCTGTTTTAACTCCAAGCAAAAGTTAAGCCAGGGAGGACAGTCCTGAAGATCACTAGTGCCTCTCCTCCTTCTTTCCATTTCTGTAGTGGGAAATGTGGTATTTCTTCTCCTGGGAACGTGGAGATTGAGGCTGGGCCCACTGCTTCTCCATGGGTTGGTCAGCTGAATGTGCTCAAGCAGGTTATATTTCTTCCAGCTTGTTCCTTCTTGTCCTTTCTTCTTGTCCTTGTTCCTTCCTTGACAACTCCTGGTGATGCAGGCAGAGCTCCACCGGATTAAAGATGCGAGAAGCCACAAGTTACTATAATGGGTGCCTAAACTCTGCAATAGCTGTTGGTTAATGAAACTAGGAAAGGCGTCCAGCTGCTACTCTACTCAATGCTAACAGCTAGAAAAACCGTGCTCAGATGTAACTGGAGGCAAAGTAGCAGCAGCTCCATAATACTGGAGAAAATGAGGCGAATCATACCACAAAGAAAATGCAGGGAACTTTTGCTGAAGTCCACCTGTCAAATATTTCCTCCCACCTTTTCCAAATGCTTCCCCAAAGTAAGAATGGTGCAGGATTCACCTTGTGTATCAAGCAGAAGCTTGGGATTTGTTGGTTTTTGGTTGGGTTTTTTTGGTGGTTTTTTTTTTTTTTTTTCAGATTTGGGAACAGGAGAACTTTCCTTTGAAGAGTTATTGTCCCTGTAATGTTTAGATTCTGTAGGTGGATTCCCAGCACTGTTTTGCTGGAAACAAGCACACAGCCTGGACCTACCCCCTCTGAGCATCAACACTTAATCCATGTGGGGGGCACCTCACAAGTGAGTTCCTGCACCAAGCACAGGTGCATTACAGCAGAGCTCTGCACTGGGCTGGTAGCCAGGTGGGCATTGAAGGAGAGAGCTTCTGCCTTGGGCAAGGAGCTGGGCTGCTCTTGGAAGACTCACTGTAGTCACTGGGAGTTCACTCTGTGAAGTTGCACTTAAGCAAAAAATAACTTGTTAAGATCAAGAAAATGAGATTTCAAGAAAGTATTATTTCACCCCTCATCCTTTTTTTGCTTAAATTGGTGAATGGATACATTCCATATATGTTTACACAACCGTATGGTTCCTATTTAAACATCTTCCTCTCTAAGTAGCTTGTTGATATAACATGCAGCCTTGGTAATTTCATCCCTGCACACAAGAAACGTGAGGGAGAAAAAAGATTTCCAGAAAACTTTGCAGACCTGAAAGGTACAAGGGAGCTTAAGTGAGCTATTGGTTTATGTGTTAAATTTCAGTCCAGTCTGAATCAAGCTCTGAAAATTGGGTCCTCACTCCTTTTAGTGTAGCTGCTGGTCTCAACGAAACAGCTTGGTTAAGGTACTTAAGGTCGTGAATAAATTTCATAGCATTGAGCTATTACGTGGCCCAAAATGGTACATTTATTGGAGAATGGGTCCATAGTACTGACTTGACCGTTAAGTACAGTTTTGCTTGTTATCAGGAGCTTAATCACGCTGTAGTACAACTGTAATAACAATTGAAAGGGAGCGTGGAGACAACTAATCATTTTGTAATGGGAAAGGGGGAGACAATCCATCTGCAGCTGGAAGCTGCATAATGATTTTTACAAAGTCTCAGCACTTAACACGGCACATGTTAATAAAACAAACAAATCTTTTCAGTAACAGAGAACTAATGTATGCATTATTTAAGAAGAGTTTTAGAACCAGATTAGATTGATGGACTCCTGTAGCAGTTACCTCTTTTAAGTATCTTCTCTGTGGGGATGTGGGAAGGTATTATATGAAATGGATCTGTGTTAATTGGTTGTGCCATCGGAAGTCTTTTTCAGGCCACTAGTGTATTTTTGTTGTGTTGGTTTTTTTATTCTTTAATGTATGATGGGATTTTGCAGATGTTCCCTTTGAAATAGAAGTGCTTTCATTTTTTAGCAGGAGAAGACCAGCTGTTGTACAGGAGACATGCAAATCCCATTTACTTCTTGTCAGCTGTTGCAAAATGGGTACTTTTTGGTGTAAAATGCCTTCATTACCTGCTACATGTCTCAGCTGTATTGAGAAATATATTTTCAAAATATTTTTTTTCCTTCAGCATTGAAATTCTATTATATACAATATAGCATCTTATTAGTGTTTGATGAAGGGACAGGAGTACAATGAAAGCATGAAGTGAACTTAATTTATAGGACCAGTCGAATTATGTAATCTGAAGGATTAATTTTAATCAAATACTTCCTGATTTCTCTTTACACTGTTAAAATTAGGTCTGACACTTCACTGGAGCTTTTGCAGTGACTCTTTAAATGGGATACAATGTCCTGTAGTTTTTCTTCTAATTTAGGCCTATGGGGTGTCTAATTGGGGCAGATGCAGGAGCATCCCTGCATGGATACTTGCAGGGTGCGTGAATGCTGGTGTGTGTAACTGCTTGTATTAGTGCAGTTTATGAGCAGTAGCACTTTCAAGTGCTTGAGTCAGATTTTTTTTTTTTTTAATTATTTATTTTTATGTAGACTTGGGAACCTCAGTCCCTCTTCATTTTCATAAGTAATAGTAGGTCTTGGATGCTGTGCCACAGTACGTGTTGAACAGGAGTTAAGATGTCAAAGTCGGGTTCCAACTTCATTTGTCCCTTTTATGTTTGGTGCTGGTGACTATGGCTGTCCTCACCACAGACACTGGGGTGCTAAATTCAGGCAGTGGCTGAATCTCACAAAGACTGGGGTACTAAATTCAGGTGGTCTAAGGCCATCTCATGAATGGAGGGAGATGTGTGCCTCCAGAAGGCAATTCAGGTTGCTTGAGGTCTGAGTCTCTGCAAAAGCCTGCTCCTCTGAGCCGGGGAGGGAGGGGGACTGTGGCAGCGATGCTCAGATACCTGCTGTGCTGTTGTAGGAATCCATTCCTTCACATGCCAGCTCTGGTGTTTCTCTTCCCCAGTCTGCAAAGTATGCTTAATTAACTTCCCAGTTTTCATGGCAGTGGTGGGGGTTTGAACTAATCACTCCTTGTGAAATAGTTTGAGATCTTCAGCAAAGACTGGGACGAGCTTCTCAGCTGCCGTGCGTTGGCATAGCTCCATTAAAGTCGGTACAGACCAGCTGAGGATTCTGGACCCACAAATGTAATTATTGTTATAATAATAGTGTCAAACAAGTAATCATTATTTTTACTCTCTCTTTTCATTTCAAAATGAGAAAATGATTTCCTCTTGGATCAGTGAAAGTAATTTACATTATGCACAATAATGGTCTACATGGAAATATAATTATTATTCATTTGTATGGCACCATCTGGGCACTAGAAGCTTTACAGACACATGTGAGGAGAGGTCGCTGCCTTGAAGAGCTTACAGGCTGAATAGCAAGTATAGCTGCTAGCACTTAACAAGAGTCACAAGTGTAACTTCTGCAGCATTACCATCAGGGACCTGCTCAGCACAGGACTTCCACAAACTCTTTTTCAGTGATTTCCACTCACCAACTAGAATTTCTGTGGTTGGCATTGTGCAGCCTAAGGGTTGGATAAGTCAAAGGATTGATGGGTAGATCAAGCGTGGGTAGGTCAAGAAAGAAATCAGCAAGAGGCTAGTATTATACATTGGCTGCCCAGCTTTTTCAGGTGGGTAGAGGAGATTTCCAGGCTTCACTTGGCAGAAAATGATCTCAATGCCTCGTGGACCTGTGCCTCCTATGGAGTTACTCCCAAGCTTTGCATCAGATACAGAGCTGAATGCTTCACTGAGTTTCAGTATGAGCTAGAAGTGAAGAGACCAGGCTTTCTAATTGTGTGGATATAAAAATTGAGCAACGTGTAACATTGTCTAAACTTACATATGGTGTAACCTTGCTGAGTTCATCCTTTTATGTGAAGTACCAAAAAGGGTCAGTGCAGGACACTTAAATCATGTGACTTCTTATTTTTAGAGATGATTAGAGGATTCCTCCAAGGGATGAACTATTTATAGCATGTCTATAATTGGCTGCTTTTTTTTTTTTTTTTTTTTGTGGTAATGAAATTAAACTTCACAATAAATAAATATGAGTTCAGTAAAAAGTTGGCTAAAAAAGATTTCACACCAGTGTGTTGTGGCCTCTGAGCTCAGATCTTGAATGCTTTCCATATATATTTTGTTTTTAAAGCTACTGCTCTATTGCTGCTCCATTGTATTATTAGAGACTAAGTGGTATGCTCATTTTAAACAATTCTACAACACTGAATGACACTGCAAGCTTTAGTTCTTGGATTTGATTGAATGAGTCACAGACACTTATTTCTACTTTACACTGCAGCCTTTGCTTACCCTTCAGATGTACTTTTTGGTTCATTTATATTGGTGAAGTCTGAGTATTTTTCTTAGAGTTGATGCTACTTGCTGACTCTTCTTTATGGTGAGTTTTGGGTTTCATGCTATCTGAATTTCTGTTTTGTTCTTAAAACTCAATGTGTTTGTAGTTATCTTTGTTCTTTATAATTGCACTCTGATTCAGTAGGACACATGGTTCAGTTAAAACACCTTCTTTGAAAGAGGAAGTGATGAAGGTCATGGCTGTATTGACTAAAGTAAAGCTTTTTTTTGAAAATGTGTTCGGCCTGTTGACCCTTACTTCTGAGATGAGCAGACAAACCTGAAAAATGACATTTCTGTGACAAATACTTGGTTCTTTAGAAATGTACAACCCCATGTCATGGAGACAAACGGAGTCCATGTTACTCATATTCCATTTGTAGCAGGCTGACAACTGGCCACCCTTGACAAAGAGTCCCAGGGCTGCTAATGTTGTTAGCTGTCTTTTTAAATGAGGAACCTTTTGCTCCAACTGACAGTGTACCTGGAGCTGTAGCTACCTAAATGGCCATCTGCTAATTATGAAAATTTGAATTGGACTTCTTTGTAGAAATAGCGTGTTACCAGAGATCTGAACTGAGGTCATCTTGAACAAGCATGTGGTAGAAAAAAAGACCCTCATGAAAAACAACCACTCGTTGCCTGCATGGGTCTACATTTGCATAGCTGGACATAAATCTAGGCACCAAATAATATTAATTTAGGTGCCTACAGGCTTGTTTATGCACTTAAAACTTTCTATAGATGCCTGACACAGATGTTTAAATATGTAAATATGGATTCAGGTGGCTACCTTAAGGCATCTAAGTTCAGTAACTTGGTCTACAGTGTGTAAACCCCAAGCTAACAAACAGAAGAGGAGTAAATGTAGCAAACAAAGCTGTTAGTGTGTAGTCACCAGGAGAATAATAATACTTTGCACAGCTACTGTGCCTCAAATTGCTTACATTTTGGCATTCATTTGAATTGAGTTTAGTCAGTCAGTGGCATAAATAGAAACTTGGAGGTGCTGTCTGCTAGCAGTGTACATGGAGCTCTACCTCAGCAATGAACAAGCCTTTTGGCAGTCTTACAAGAAAAGATGTGCAAGTCTGCAGTGCAATATTTTGATAAGTCGTTGGTTCTTATTAAAATAATAATTATGGTGATAATTATAACTGTAGTTGGCTCTGACTGAGCTGCCAACTGAGTAGGGGGCGGCGGGAGGAGGGTTATGAAATATTCTCGTAAAACCATCTGAATCCTGCTCTTCTAGCTCTGTGCACATGGATGAGGATGTTCCTGTCTATATTCCTGGCGTGTCATGTGCCAGTACATGGCAGTGCCCGTGTGCTGCGCAGCTCCCCGTAGGAGGGAGCTGGAGGTTCCTGCTCAGTCAGCCTTACAGGCTGATCATCATCCCTGTGCTTGAGTTCCTAACAGCAGAGATATGATCAAAATAGGTGGTAGTATTTTACAGCAGTACAGTGATAAAATGGTGTAATAAGCTCATGGCTGTCTGGCTTTCTGTAGTTAGCACTGTTGCTGTGTCTGCGACTTCATAGAAAGATTATGTCCCCTTCTTCCTAGAAGCCCGGGTCAGACTCTGATAATATTGAAACCAAAGGAAAGTTTCCATTAGCAGGTAGCACTCTAGCTATGATGACACTTACTTGAGCCTTTCTAGTCTAATTCAGTATTAAACATTTACACTAGCCAGGCTGCCACTGCATGACCTCCTGTGCTAAGTGACTGCAAGTGATTAATGACGATTTATTAGAAAAATATGGTCTCAAACATGCTCATTTTTCAGACAGTGTAAACAGTAATTTCCCATCCTTATCCCCAAGCCCCTGTTATAAAATATGGTATTTTTCTGTTTACCTTTTTTTCTGAGGTTGATTTTTCTCACCCCTGGGTATCCAAGAAAGCAAACAGCACTGGCAATGCTGCTCATGTGTGAAGCTGCAATGGGCATCTGGAGTTTGGGATGCTTGCTCCCTTTGCTTAGGGCTTCAGTGAAATGCCTCATGAAATGGGCAGAAGGAGAATTCAGCTTTAAAACTGCAGGACAAGTTTTTGTGTGGGGAACGTAGGGAAGAAAGTTAGAGTTCAGCTGTAAAGCTCTGTGGGACCTCTGGGAGCACAACCAGTTGAAAATCAGATAAATCTAAATTCATTTATCACACTTTCAGATCACAGGAGTCTTCCAGAAGTGGATCTCCTAATGAATGCTCATTTTGAGAGGTAGCTGATGCATGGAAAGAACAAGGTTTATTTGGCATTTTGGGTAGGTCATGTGGCCAGGGACTTGGGTTCTGCAGTTGCTGTGAGATCCACGGGTTTGTGCATATATTCCATACGGCAGAATTAGACCCAAAGGTATTTCATGTGAAAGTTAGGTTACTGGGTTTGTTTGCCTTTACACAGCCAAATATATAAGTAAAAAGTGCTTTATTAGAGTTCAGAGAAGTTTGATACAGATATTTAAGGCTGTTTGGATTCTGTCCATTTTAGTACTGTCAAACTGAACTACAATCTCATGCTGTCTGAATGTTACCAATAAGTTATTTTATTCTGTAGTTTAAGCCCTCCAGGGGATTTTCACTTTCTGGTTGAGCTAATGTAAATGTGCTGTAATTCTTACATCAAGGACACATGAATGAATATAATTATGGAGGAAATTAAGTGTCTTCCAGGTGAAATGGTTCTTCAAGGATTCCATATTTGGACCATATGGACACATATCAACAAATGATGGAATGTCACTGTAATTTTGTAATGAGCGTTCAACAGTCATGTGCTGTACTCTAGATGCTTTGTTTGTGGAGTGTGTATCACTTGGAAGGGATAAGTGAAAGGAAGCACTCGAGTTCCATACTGTCCTGGATTCAACTTCTGGTTATGTTCCCTGTTTAGTTGCCAGACCCAGCCAGGCTTTATCTGAAGTCTGCCACCTAAACAAACCCTTTCAGTGCTTTGAAGCCTTTGGTAGTGAATGAGCAAGGCGCAATTTGTTTTGATAGTTAGTAAATGTTTGTATTTTGTTGTTAGTTTTAACATAGTCTTGTGTATTAACTTCTTCCTCCTTCCTGAACAGTTCACTCCTGTTCCTGGAGACTTTCTCAGTGGTTGAAGAGGCTGGTTCAAGCTCTAGTTTGAAGTTGCTGGGAGTTAGTGTTGGCTTCAGTAATTCAACTGGGACAGTGTTGGTAGCACAGTTGCTTAGGAGGTGGATTAGTGTAATTGGAGAAGAAAGTACTTCAGATCTTTCTTAGATGCTTGGTAAATAATAACTGTGTTCTGTTTCTCCTTTGAATAGATTGGTGTGGTTTTGTTTTCCTTGCCTGCCGGTGTTGGTAAGCTGTTTTCTTCCTAACTTGTTGTCCGCTTTGAAGTAGTGTTTCCTGTTTGGTTAAAATAAACACTTATGCAGCATTTGCCTGTTTTAGGCTGCCTGCAGACATTGAAGCATATCCTCAAATGTTTAAAACTGTTGCTATGGTTAGGATGGTAGTTTTGTAGAAGCATAGAGATGCTAAAGGAGTTTGAATCATCTCTTTAGTAGAGAGTTGGTGGTTTTCATATTTACCCTCTGCCTGCTTAGTAAGGTAAAATGTATTCAAGGCTTAATTTTGCAATTTTTAAACAAACAAGCATACATGCACACCTGTATTCCATAGTGGCCAAATATTTGTGAGCCTCAGTGCCAATTACTATAATCAAGAGTTGCTTGTTTAGGTGATTTTGGCCTGGATTTTCCAGACTGCCTGTTGATTTGGAATATTTTGCTTTGCATTACCGAGTTTCAATGATCCTAGGACTTGAAAGTCAACACTTATATAGAGTTTGTGATCTTTTAGTAGCCAGTCACTTTTGAAAATCTTTGTGTATAGTGTTAGTTCAGACTTTGAACATTATTCTGCATAAGCATAATGTGAGAGACTATGGTATAGGACTAATTTTGAGACACCTTTGCCAGCTAAATTTCACCTTTTCCAGTGTACTGATGTTTGTTATGGGATGAAAGGTGTAAGAGCTTGAGTAATACGGTATGCTGAGAATAACCTGTAGCTCTTCAGAGCCACCAAGTGTCTTCACTAGAAGCTGGAGTGCAGATACGGATGTAAAATGAGGCAAGAATAGTAATGAATAGGATTATATTGGGGATTTTAATGTAGCTTTTGTATATCCATTTAA
This sequence comes from Coracias cyanogaster, assembly GCA_033124195.1. Taxonomy (NCBI): domain Eukaryota; kingdom Metazoa; phylum Chordata; class Aves; order Coraciiformes; family Coraciidae; genus Coracias; species Coracias cyanogaster. The sequence goes on along the minus strand of JAVSBS010027790.1, from coordinate 62,164 downwards.
ATTGTTGAACTGAAAAGAGTCTTAAAATAGAGGTTGTTCTGTTGTCCTAAAGTGTTCCATGATAGTAAGAAAAAAAAAAAAAGGAACTATTTGGTAGCAACAGTTCCTTAAGTACGTTTTATAAATACTGGTTCTGTAAAACCTAAAAAACTGATATAAATCTGATATGATTGTTTCTGTTAAGCAGTAACTTGGAATCAAAATAATATACAACATTAAAAAAAAACTTTTCATTCCTGTTCTGTGTTCTGAATGGAGTTTACCTGTCGCAGGAGAGATTAATGGGACTGGACAGGTACGACTTGAGTTCCTGCGTGTTTCTCTTGGCACTGGTGGAGCTATTTAACAACCACTGTCCATTTTTAGTGTTTTTTAGGAGTGTTGAAACTTATAATTCAGGATTTTTTTTTAAAGGCCCTTATTATTCTGATGGCCTTTTTGGGTCTCTTTCTAAGTTTTGCAATATTAATGATTTCATCCTATGCTGAATTACTAAAGATGCTCATGCAGCAGAGCTGCACTCTGAGCTTTGCATTCATTACGCTTGATGCATGAAAATACTATGTTGATGAAAGGTGCTTTAATTCCATCTATGTTGCATTATGTTTTACCTCTGATACCCTCAGTCTGTGTTTAAGCAGTCATACACTTCCATAAGTGTTTACTAGTGATCTTCTTTGGGCCAGCTTTGAAAGGAGTGGGTGGAGTTACTGAATGGGTTTAAAATGCTTGCTTTGTGTTCAAGTGGCTTACCTGTGTTAGAATTTAATTTAAATGTATTGGTCCCTACTTAAGGAGGCATCCAAAGTAGTCATACCTGGTGGTCTGCCTGAGGATCAGCCGGTGTTAGGTTAAACAGCAAACATTTATGTTGAAGGGCTATATTGTATTCTGATCGACTTGTAGAATGTGCCAGCTCTAATGGTTGTTTAATGGTGTTTTTAATGGCTGGACTTGATCTTAAGGGTCTTTTCCAACCAAAGTGATTCTGTGAGTCTAACTTTGGTGAAAAATAAAACAAAACTTCAGGTCCTAGAAGAAAGGTGCTCTGTCTAAGGCTCTGTGGCAGCAACTGGATGTAGCTTCAGCTCTCAGCTTTACCGGATGCTGCTTGTGTGGCCTTCTCATGGAAAAGGAAAACATGGGGCTGGCTGTCTCTGCTTCCCGCTAGTCAAACAGAAGGACTAACTCAGTGGGTAGAGGACCTGGTTTGTGTGCACCGATTCCTGGCAGACTGCAAACACGTGTGTTGAAGTCACACAGAGAGGCGACATTTGCCAAACATCCTTGGCTGAATTTTTTTTTTTTTTTGGAAGGTGACTATCCTGGATAGACCACTCAGCCAAAAAAGCTTGAGGGCTTAAGGGGCATTTATAACCTGGCAAGTAACTCAATGGGGAATACAGAAGGGAAGGTGTATTTGAAGAAAAGCATAAGATGTTTTTTTGCCACAATATCTGTTGGGGATTTCCATGATGTTCTGTTTTTTACTGGGGTAAACTTAAATTTCTTCCTGGTAGCTGGTATGGTGCTGTATTTTGGGTTTAGGATGAGAATAATGTTGATAACAAGTTGATGCTTTAGTTGTTGCTAAGTAGTGCTTATCCCAAGTCAAGGATTTTTCAGTTTCTGCTGCTAAGCAGGTGCACTAGAAGCTGGGAGGGAGCAGGGCCAGGACAGACCTGAGCTAGCCAGAGGGATATTCCCTACTGGAGAATGTCATGCTCAGTAGATAAACTGCCAGGAGTTGGCTGGAAGGGGCAGATTTACTGCTGGGGCATCCGTCAGCCAGTGGTGAGTAATTGCATTGTGCATCACTTTTCTTGGGTTTTATTTTTCTCTCTTTTTGTTATATTTTGACTATATATATTTTCATTGCTATTATACTTCTGTGCTATTCACTACTATAGAAATAGATATTTTTTCATTGCTGTTATTATATTTTAGTTTTATTTTAGTTATTAAACTGCTCTTACCTCCACTGATGACTTATACTTTTTTTTTCCCACCTGATTTTCCTCCCCATCCCACTGAGGGATGAGAGAGTGAGCCAATGGCTGCGGTTTCTTAGCTGCTGGATGGGGTTAAACCACGATGTGAGACTAAGGTGACTGCATAGATATACTTTGCTGTGACAAATTCTTACTTACAAAAAGCAGCTGTTTTATACAGCTTCTGTGTATTAGGCATGTGCCCGTCATAACCCTGTGCAGGTCTTCCAGAAGCAGACAAGTTATTCTCTTTGTTTCAGTTTGAGTCTTGAATTTGTTTGAGCCAAAAATAGAAATGACTGTTGACAAACAGGTTGCCAGCCCTTAAACTACCCAGGTGGGTTGTGCTCGCATCTTTCCTGCCACGAGAGAAGAGAGCCTCCTGCTTCCGCTGTCTGGTAGACTCTGGGTTGGTGGGATGGATGGTCCGTGTCAGGGCAGTGATGGTAACCACTTGCCAGTTAGATTTTGTTACTAGTGCCACAGGCTGGGGTTCTGCCTGGCTCACCTCGCAGCAGCTGTTTCTGTTTCAGAGCAGTTGGTGGGAGGGAACCCATTTTTATCATTTTTTGCTGCATCTCTATTCAGGATAACTTCTCCACGAGCTGCACACATGTGGCTTAAAACCTGTGCTCAGCCTGGAGGTAGTCAGTGGAAGGTAATGTTTCCCACAGCCAGGCATTCACTTGCCATTAGCAGAAGCTTGTGCTGCTTCACTCTTGCGCATTTGATTTTTAAGGGTTCAGCAGTGGTATTTATGAAGTCTATTAGTTTGCACACAACATACATATGAGTGTCCTCTGAATATACCTAATGTATTGCAAGCCTAATACAACTTGTAGGAATTATCAAGTCTCCTTAAGGAATCTTTTTGTGTGTGTACGAAGAGAAAAAAAACAAACCCTGAACCTAAAAACCTTGGTCGTTCCAGCTGCTGAGCTGTGAGCACTAAGTCCTTGAGAAGAAGCTTTTCTATTATCTCCAATGCGCCAAAGCTAGCTGAATAAACAAAAGGAATGCAGATGTTTCCTCGCTGGTGATACAGTTCATAAGACTACACCACTAAAGGCATTACTCAGCTGCAAGTTAAACTTTTATGTGCAGAAATCTGTTTGACCAAACAATTCAGTCTTACTCAAGAAAACTTCCTGCAAAGTTGAACAGGCTTGATGAGTAATGCTTTTTGTGTTAGCAGTTTGTCAGCCACTTTATGAATTACCCAGATGTGTTCAAATTAGCCCAAAAGCTGTTTTCTTACTGCATGGAAATGCTGAAGGACACAGTGAGGTGCTGCTGAGGTTGTGCCCCATTCCTGGAGGAATGGGCTCAACCATGTGAACAGACCTTTGTCTGTGGTTCTGGGGAGCAGCTATTTGGCTCATACTTGAGTGAAAAGAGAATCCAAATCAGCGCTGTAAAGAAATGCTTTACAGGTGTTTTATTTCTGGCTAAACTCTGTTTATGCCAGTTTTAACAATTTTGTAAGGAAACCTCTTCACACAATGGAAGAGGAATAACTGAATTGGTTGCAGTCTCTGTTTAGTAGCAAAGCCACCCACTGCTACTACACTGATCAGACTGCCTCCCTGCCTACTCTTTTTCCAATTATTTTTTTGTTTAGGCATTTTTTTGTGAGGTTAAAATCCTTAGGTTTATTGAACAGAGTTTGACTATGTAGGTGGAAAGGGGAAGCCAGAAAAATGCACAGTTCTTCACTGAGCCTGAGCCACAGCAGTGGATGTGCCCTGGGAGCAGAGAGGGTGCTTCCAAGGTGACCTGGTCTTAGAGAGCTTTCACAGCTCACCTGAAGATGAGGTCCTGGTGTGTGTAGTAGAGCAGGTGTATGTTAAGGCTTTAAGGCAAGCTTGAGAAATCTGACCACTTACACCCTGCTTGTCACTACAGGATCTGCTATTGTGTTTAAAAAAATAGCTGCAATAAAGAAATACTACTTTTTTGGCAAGTGTGTGCAAGAACTTGTTTTAATCATTATTTCAGACCATGTATTTCAAGAACTTTAGAGGTATCAGTTACTGTTGGAAGGAAGATAACTTTAGTCACTTAGTTCATGAATTGTTAGAAACAACCCCTGTGGGATGATGATGTCTCAGAACTGCTGATTTCTGCTACTACTCTATGAACTCCTGACTCTTCTCAGTAACTCTGTCATTGCTTTTATCCCCAACTCCCTTTTCATTGAAAACTTACTCCTTTATTTCCCCACTGGGCTGAGCTTGCTGTTGCTGCTGTTTCTGTTAGCCCAAGGCTAACACATGGGAACACTCAGCTGCATGTTCAGTCGCACGGTGGCATGGCTGCTTCCCAGGGCCCACATATGTGACTGATTGTACGAGGCTGTCCAGCACTTTGCCACAGTTGTATCAGAAATGCTGGAGGCTTGAACTTCTGCCACCCATCATCCCACACAACATATCTGGTGGACCTGCAGGACAGCTTATCGCTGGCACAGAGGTGAACTGTCTCTTTGGATTCTCCCTCAGTGCACCATAGAAACTTGGCTTCATGTCTGTGTCTGTGGTCCCTCTCTGCTGGCATGTTTTTTCTTTCTAAAAATCAGATTTTCCTGCTCTGCCTTTCGTTTTTTTTTTTTATTCTCACTGGTGTACATTTCTGTTTCTGCTCCTCTCTCCCTTTTCTGAACAAAGAGTGTTTCTTGTTTCTAAGCATTTGAGTAATACAATTTTGTTCCCTTTTTGCAAACATAGACCAACTTTGATCAATTGCAGAAGCAAATGGTTGTAGAAGTTCATGTTGTGCGCTTCTTGCATCCTCTGTAGAGTGCCTTTGTAGCTGGTACTTAGCATAGTGCCTCTGGAAGCACGTTTCTGGCGCGTAGCTTTTATTTGTGCAGCCAGAGACCTCGGCAAATGCTTTGCGTTTCAGATGAACCCGCAGTCCTTTTAGATCTTGAGTAATACAAATAAGAATTTACCAACATGGGAAGGTGATGGCAAAATAAGCGCAAGTGTGAGTTTAAACCTTGCTAGTGGATGTGATACTGAGTCCCCAGGTGGGCCCTTTGATTGCATGTGTAGGGTGGTCTGTGGGTTGGCTTGATCCACTCGCAAAGCTGGTGAATTTGAGCTGATCGGTGCTTTTACCATGATGTTGTATATCAGTATTTATCATCATTTATTTTTTATATAATTAAAGCAAAGAACAATAAAAAGAAGCTTTTATCTTCAAACAAGTTCTATTTTAAAAAATGTTCTTCAAAAGATATTTAAAACTAGTAGTTACAATAAATTATGTTATCCATGAAAGAAACTGCATGGCTTTTACTCTAAGTGAAAAAAGTCCTTTTCCTGTCTCCATCTAATGTATTAGTGTAGTTTCCTCTTTAGGTGACAGCTGGAAGGGTCAAGAGTGATAGGAACCAACACAAGCTAGTACTGGGAGACAATTCATGGCATATGTTGCATTAACATGGGGTTATTCTGCTAACTGCATCTGTAATGCAGCCTTTGCTTACTTTGGCTGATTTGTAATGTCTGATTACTCATTTGCATCCTATTTTGCATTGATGGCATTTTGGTGCCGTGGCTGACGCTTATTTCCATGCAGAAAGTCAGTGCAAACCCTGTGCAAAAGGCCCTCATCAGACCAAGTTATGGGGTAAAAGCAGAGAAAATTGTGCAAAGGAATTTGTCATGGCTCTGCAGTCCAAGACAAATTTTTATCCTGAAGTAGAAAGTACATTGGAAAGTCTGCTCTGAAGTCACTGTAACCAGAAATGGAAATGTGAAGAATGGGGGGACACATCTTTTTCAGTCAGTTAGAAAAATTAGGTTTGATGGTAATGGTAGCTGGAGGAAAATGTGTTGAAGTGGCTATCACTGAAGTCTTGGGGTCCTAAGTCATATGCTTTAGGAAACAGCGGTGGGGTTCATATTCTTTCACACAATCCAAAGGCCAGCTGAGAAGGTATGAACATGGTTCTGAGGCTATGAAAGGTCCACAGTGAACTCTGTGAAGAAGCAGGATAAAACCACACTTTTTTGTTGTTGTTCCATTTCCCTGGAAATTGCTTCACATGTGTATGTTCTTTATGATGCAAGCTGCTTTATGACAAGCATCTTCTTGTGTTGCTTTTCAATACTAGTAATAGGAAAAGGCTGGTAGCTATTCATGTGGATGTTAAAAGAGCCAGTGGAAACAGGATATAGCACATATGTTAGATTTTGTAAATAGTGTTGTAAAATTCCAGTTTTGAGTGGGTGTGGATCTACTCAAAGAGCACTGCAGTTTGTGCTCTACAAGGGTGGCATAATATGGTATGGTATGATGGGAAAGTTCCAAACATCATTTGAGATAGCATATCCATTAGTAACGGTAAAAGCAATTAAATGAGGAATGAATTTCTCAGGAAGATGGTGAATTTTCTGATGTTGAATTCTCTTAAATGAAGACTTCAGGCTCTAGGGTGACTAGAACTTGGTAGAGTTATTACAGGATAATTTTCAGTGGCCCCTGCCACGCTGGTCTTATTGGGACACGTCTGTGCATGTGTGTGCTGGAAAGTCAAAGGGGAGACAGGTAGCAAAGTCCAGGCTTTAGGTGAAATACTGACCTTGGATATATCTGTGTGTGATTCATCCACAGGAGCTTCACCTGGTGCTAATGTTTCTATAAGCTGGGCTCAAGGACACAGTGCTACTTTGTATTTCTAGACTGTACCTTCCCAAGACCACTTAGAGCCCAATTAAAATGAGAATTTCTGTTATCCTTTAATATGTAGTGCCTGGTGTGAATTCTCAACTCCTTTGAAGCTCGTGGAAAAATTCCCAGTTATTTGGAGGAGTTAAGATTTCACCTTAAGGCTTGTTTGCTCCAGCTTTTATCCTTTGAGTTAGAAACTCCTGGCTGAGCTGTAAGACCTGAACTATTTAGTAGCGATGGGGAGTGACTGACTGCAGTCAGTCACCTGGAGCATTTCACCTATTTGACATCTATTTTCCAAGCTCAGGTTGATGTTTCCTTTAACTTTCCTTTCTCAAAATCAGGTTCAGTTTTGATTCCTGTTGCCAAAGAGGCATTTCAAGTTCTGCCCTGAGCTAAAGCAGTGTGCCGTGAAGTGACATTTATACAATGGCTTATGCATGGAAATCCTGAGCTAATGTTTAGGGTTCTTCTGCCAGTGCAAAGCACTTACTGATTTTTCTTCTTGCTTATGCTTATCTCCCTGAAATGCACTTGTCCAAAATATGGCATAAGCAAATACATCTAGAATAAATGATTTTTCCTATGCCCCATTTATTGACAAACCAGCCACCCTTACTCAAATATGCATATGTGCATATATATACATATGTATGTGTGTTCATATGCGCACGCTGCCTGTGGCCTCTTCAAAAGCCTGGAGGAGGAGATTTCTTGCAGTATGAAAGGCGGAGATCAAAGGGTTAATGCTCTCCCAGGAAGGCAGTAGGGTATCAGCCCATCCCAGTTACTGTATAGAAAGACCGATGCAGGACTTTGGTACTGCACGAAGCAGCTTTAGACTCCTAGTGAATATTGTGTTTTGTTGCATAGAGGAAGACAAGGACGCTACATTGTAGAGAGCAAATCTTGAGGGAAAAGAACTCAAATGGATAACAAAGTGAAATTTGTATTCGTACATGGCTCAGGTATTTGGAGAGTATAGGTTGTGTGCGGATGTGTACTGCTGCGACAAGCTAGCTTTTTGATTCTTAACAAAATTGTTGCTGTTAGTCTTTTCCAGCATCCAAAAGCTCTTGTCACATTTGATTTCAGGTTAAAGCTGTGCAAAGCCTTCAGGTGTTTTTTAAAGGAACATACTTGAATTTTCCTACTTGTTTAGTTGGGAAGTGGTGTCTGCCTCCTCCTTTTTTTCTTGTTGTAACTTTTCTTCTTGAGGATTGTAACAAAAACTGACATTTTGTTTAATGTTTGCAAGGTGACAAAGTACATCCTTGGCACAAATTCTGTAGAGCTGGAACAGAAAGCACAGTAAAACAAAGATCTGGCAAGTAGCCTGTCTTTATTTCAAATAAATGTTGATAATCTGGTGACCTTTTTAACAGCGTATAAGTGTGATAGCTTGTTACATATTCACAGTCTGCTTGGTTATTGAGTTGTCAGTGGGATCCTACCCATCTCTTGCCAAGTTCTGTATTCCACCCCAGTGTTTACGTATGTGTCATCAGGAGTTTGGAGCATAAACAGTTCAGTTTCTGCAAAGAAGAATGAAGTCTTGTTAATCTGCTAGAAGTTAACAGCAGGATAGATGCTAAAGAGGTGGCGAATTATGAGTCTGCAATACAGTGATGAGCAATTCCATTCTGGAGTTGGTGACAGGACACTGCTAGAAAAAGTTAAGTTGTCAGGAAGTGAGGAGCAGCATCCTGCCATGATTAGGCATTTCCTGAAAAAAATTTTAAAATTACCCATTTTTATTGTTGCAAAACATGTGTTGAGGGTTTTCTCTAAGGTCCAAAACGCTGGAATGAGTTTGGTAGTGCTACTGAGGGAGGGACCTGTGCACACCATGGTCCTTGTGACAACTCTATCCTCATGTGCATGCCCCCACGGCAGAGGAACAGTGTACCTTTAAATGTCTTACCATGGAAAGTAGATACCCCACTGCTGCTGCTGGCTTGCTGCCCAGCTGGGCTCCTGAAAAACCTTGATATTCTGACTTTTATTTATTCATAGGGGCTCAGGGAGGCTTTTGCTCCTCTCCCTCTCTTTGTGTCTTGGACCTCGAGTCCCTGTCCCCTGCCAGCTACATCGACCAGCTGACACCCAGAACCAGTGTATTGCCAGCATGCCACCCTCCTGATGCGGTGGTTGGATGCAAAGGATTGCTAGGTCTCTGCCTAAAATCTAGGATTGTGAAGCTCAGGAGGAGGGGAAAACAGGTTTGGCTCTTAGTTTATGCTTTGTGTTCGTGCACAGCAAAACCCCCAAAGATCAAAGAGAAAACCACTCTCATTCATTCTTGTTGGGGCTACTTCTAACCTCTAGCTTGAAGGTCTCTAAGTGGAGCTGGTCTTTTATTCCTGAAGAGTGATGCTTCTAATACAGACCAGCAATTTTGTGCATCACCAAGATGGTAATTTTTTTTTTTTTTAAGAGCTGCTTTAAAAACCTCTTTGTCAAGAAATAATTGATTGTCCTTTTTTGAGCCTTGCTTTTTTTTCTCCATGAAGAGATTTCAGTATTCTCTTTGTAAGGAGTGGAACGTGTCATGGTTGAGGACATGTGGTATATGACAGCACTTGGTAACCTTAGCTGAGGTAATGACTAATCAGAAGTACCACCTCAGATGTAGGGATGCAATGCCAGTTAAAACCACACAGGAACTGACGTACAAACTAAGTCTTGTTTTTTTTTTTTAATGCACTTGTATTTCCAGTTGTGCGCTAGCATCTTTCTAGCTTGAAAAAATTGAAAGGACAGATACGATAGCAAAATGTAATGTACAAGGGCCTTAGAGCCTTCTCTCAGAAAGTAAAATGTGCTCACAGTTAGACAGGCATGTTATTTTATGCCTCAAATTAAGTCCTGTAGTAAACCTAGAGAAATGCAAGATGGCATAGCACTGAGTTGATGACCTTGTAAGTTTATCTTTGTCATCTGGCAGTTTTTCAGAAACTACCCATATGCATTATTTATTCACTATTTTAGTGGTTCTTGCTGCAACCTTACAGTTGGTAGTGTCTTCTGTAGAGTTTTAAACCTTATTTAAACTGCTGTATCTTAGGGTAAGACTATATATTGAATCAATCACTACTGATAATAAAGCAGCCAAAGATGGATAAATTAATACTATGTGAAGACTCTGTAGTTTTGTAATTTCAAATTAATTCATAGCCTGAATTACTTTATGATTACTAAAACATCAATAATTTACTAAACCCTGAATTTCTGAGTTCTAGCAATAATTTCAAACTAATGTTACAAGTTGCAGTTCAGGCTTTCTAGTGAAGTTGTCCAATACCTCTGCAGTAACTTTGCCTCGGTTAAATGAAATGCAGAGTGATCTTTGTGCTTGATTCCTATAGAGAAGTGAACTTTACACTTCAGCCATGTGAGGAAGACTACATAGCGATGACTTCTGTTCTGCACAGTGCAAGAGTAGCTTCTCTCATTGTCCCATGTCTCCTCCTGAGTTCAGAGGATGTTACACTTTATTACTGGGAGTGGGAGAAAGGATCAGACAATGCTGGGAGACCTCTTGACTCTGCAGGGGTAATACTGGATGCGGGGGGACGGGACTCCTACGTTTTACTCTTGCTGACCTTTTTTTTGTGGCCTTTGCTGGCCTCTGTGCCTCTGTTTCTTTCTGTGTTTCGTCTTTTGTCTCTATGGATCTTGTAAGTTTTCTTTGAAGCAGGAATGTTATTTTACTATATGTTCAGCACAGAGAGGCCCCACGCACAGCAGGGGTATTGAGGGGCTTTTGTGTCACTCCTAACAATCAGTCCATATTGCAAGAAAGGCAAAGTAAACAAGAGGGAAGAGCGTACGTGTTTCTGATTTGAAGGCAGCTTTGCATATAAATATCTGTTCAGCTTTAGGAAACTGAATTATGTTACTAAAAAACCCAAACATTAGCTGTAGCTTTACACACATTTCAATTGTCTTCCTCCCTGCATCTAAATTGTCTAGCAAAATACTCTTTGAAACCACTATTTTTCTGTTTTAGCATGTGTAATTGGTCCTCGGACTTTCATGAAGCTATCATCAGAGAAAAAGAACTGCTTTCTTTTTCTTCAGACTTTTGCTTGTTTTCTTTTTTAACTTGACTGCAAGACTTAGATCTTTATTGTTGTCCCTGAAGTCGTGCTTTGTGTTGTACCTTTGCATTCTTTTGAGATTCTCTTCATCCTATTTGTATTCATCTTTATAGAAATATTTTACAATATACTTTTACTAGGAATTTTGGTTCATTTAGCACTTCTTGCCTCCCAGCCAGTTGATTTACAGACATTAACTGGTACATGATGCTGTTTGCTGCTGTCAGAAATGCAGAGTCATTTTAGAAGCTCTGCAGCATTTTATTACCTCACTATGATAGTTAAACCAATCCTTGACCTGCAGGGATGGTAAACCTTTTAAAAATTGAATTGTATCTCATAGAGCCCTCCTACTCTGAGAAAATAAATTATTTCTTTGTAACATTTTCTGCTAACATGTTCTTCCTTTAGCTTTCTGATTATTCATCAGATTGTCAAACTATTCCTATTGCCATTTATCGTGTTGTTTTAAATATCTCATAAGTTTTGATCCATTTCCCCAAATTTCCTTGTTTGCAAGAGAACAAGTTCGGGAGCTCTGAAACAGTTGCTACAATACCAACCCCTGAGAAATGCTGTGGTTTTGAATACTAATCCAAAGAAAAATTGGTTGGGAACATTATTTTTCTGTTAAATGCTGTTACATAAAATTCTCAGAGATCTCACATAAACATTTAATTCCTACAAACAAAGCCCCGAGCAGATGCTTTATCTTAACTCATTTGAAGCTAAAAAAAGAATTAGTGCTCTCTTTGGAGTGAACCTGCAGGAGTTTGGAAAGTCGCTCTGTTAATGTGATTGATTTTTACTTCAAGGATAAATCTTCCCTTCAACGCCCAAGTGCAAAGGTTCACACGCCTGCACGGAATAACTAAGTGTGTGCGTGATTTCAGTCTTCAGGAGGCAAAGGAGCAGTGTTTACAAACAAGACTGCCTGTTCAGTCTCTCTGGAGAGCAGGAGGCCTGGTGTGCACTCTGTCAGGGAGATGCTTCTGGTACGCTTTATTTCAAGATTGTCAGATGGGTTTCTGTGGACAGAGGGGTGCAGCTCTTCCTCCTGTGGGGACTCCTGACGCAGTACCTTCATCTGCATTCAGCCACTTTTTTGCATCTACTGCGTGGGATATGATGCTTCAGTCATCTTGTAAAATCCCAATAATAAATATTGGCTTATTCGTAGCGTCTCAGAAAAACACAGCACTGTCAAAATTGTATCATTACAAAGCCCAGCAGCTCAGAGGAGCGGAGGAGAGCCCATCAGTATTCCACCCACACGGACCTGCTTTGGACAGGCCATGCTAATGGGCTCTGAATGAGCCCAAGTGCCAGGCGCTGTTGGATGGAGCAGGGCTGCGAATGCCGTTACTTTTGAGCTACAGCAGTGTGTGCCTAATACCGCGCTCGATCGGGGTCAGGAGGCAGCTTAACGTGACATCAATCAGCAGCAGCTATGCAGGGATGGCTGCTGAGGCAGGGGGTATTCTTGGAGCACGTGCTGCAGGGAAAAAGGGGCATTAAACAGTGTCTGCTGTGCTTGTGTGGGAGCGGATGGAACAGAAGCTTTAAAAAATAAATAAATGCGCTCCTTTCTGCCAAAACCTTCTAGGCGTAGCTGATGGAAAAAATAAATTAACTGGCCTTTGATAAGTATGGGGTTAGACTCTGTCTCCATCTGTATCTCTGTATTTATGGAGCATCTTAGAAGTTTTGCTAGCCTCATCTGAGGTAAACAGGTTGTACTTCCTGCACACTTGCAGGTCCTGTTTGTTCTCTCCTGCACGTGTACTCTGAACTTTGCAAACAGTTTCTGTGTTACTGATTAGTTGTTACTGGCTGTCATTGTGTCAGTATGGATTTCTCAGTTGTAGCAGGCTTGTATGTAAGGTGATGGTCCAGAGCCTCATGTTCGGATGTACAACTCTTGCTCCTTGCTGTGTTGGTTTGAAATACTTTCAACATTGCTTCCTTGCTTAAAATCTCTCTTTCACACTGTACAGGTTGGTGTAATGGGAGCCTTCCATGCTGCTATTTAGGTAACAAAAAGATGAATGCTTAAATGTGAGTAAATGACAAAGCAGGAGTTTTATTTGGTGTAGGGGAGCTGTTCTGTGCTGGAACATTGCCATTTTGCCTGCCTGCAGAGAAAAGGATGGTTTTCTCATACAGTTTTGCACTGCAGATCTAATTCATGCATGGCTGAAAGTCTTGTGCAAAGGGATTGTAAATGCTATGCAGAGGATTCCCTGAAGAAGTTTATGGTAAACAAAGCAGCAATATGGGTTATTGGATGTTCATTACATATTTGTAGATCTCTTTTTTAAAAAGGGAATTTTAGAGGTGCTATACAACCGCAGATTCTGAAATGCGAATCCTTAGGATAAGGTAGCCAGGGGTATCTGTAATGAAAGTGACGTTGGAAACAGGACTATGTGTTTCCTAGTGCTTGAAATGATTGATGGAAGGAGACGAGCAGAAAAGTGAGCAGCAGAGGATTATGTCTCAGGGCAGAGCTTAAGCTTTTGGGGAAAGGAAGATTTTATTTTTGCTGAAGTGCTTGTCACAGAGATGATGTTAGTGTTTGGTACTTTGCTATGCTCTGCCTGCTCCTGCGAAACTGGTAGATGCTCAAGAAGATGATCTCACATCTGTGCTTCCTGTAAAAAATCTTTGTTAGCTTCCCAGTTTTAAACTTAGTATGTTCATGGTTTTCTATCTCTACCCCTTCCTCTATTTTTCAAATTGCTGCCTGGATGTTATCACTGTTCCTCATCCTCCAACCGCTGGTTTTTTCCCTTTCCCCTGTAGATCCTAGCAGTGGGCGTGCTGAACTCTCGCCACTGTGGTGCTTCCTGTTGAGCGTTTCTGCAAGGAGCCCCAGCCCAGCTTTTGCTGGGTGCTCATAGCAACCCGCGACCAAGGCACGGCCACGGCCGAGCCAGTTCCTGTTTTCTCATAGTGCAGCGCGGATGCCACAAAGCAGCGGGGCTGCGGGGCCGCTGAGCGCTGGCACCATTGTTCTGCTGTTGCTGGGGGAAGCTTGGACCACCAGCAGCACACAAAGTTAGGAGTGATCAGTGATACTATGTCAGGCAAGTTTCTGTCACGGATTCCTGGAAAGGTGACTCTTAACAGCTTTGCCCCTGCCTTCTGGAGGGGCAAACGTTTTCTGTTGGGAAGTTTCCTAATAGTTGTTGGCAAATAGAGTGAATTCTTGAAACCGGTAATTCCTGCACGAAGTAACTGCCAGTATTTTCAGGAGTAATAAAATCAGCCATAATCTGTATCTTAGCATCTTCTATAGGGAATTTCACAGGTAGACTACATGGTCAGTGCAGAAGATCTGACTATTTCAATGTTTGTTTTTTTAATAGAGTAGTCGACATGGGAAAACGCCCTTTTGCCGAGAATAGCACACCTGGCATGTGTGAAAACTCAATGTAAACGTTTAAATAACTAGAGACCAGATGAGTTTTGTTTTTGTCCTTCATTCTATGCCATTAGTTACAATATAGCCTGAATATATGATACCTAGTAATAGCTATAAATGAATAATATGTGCATTAGATTGACAGAATAGAATTTTTGATGTCCTCAAAATAAAAAGCTTAGAAAACATTCAAGAAACTTTTGAATTTTAATAGAATTAATTTAAATTTTTTCAACTTCTGTTTCATATTAAGATTTACAGTGAACTTTAAAGCATCAGACTTGGTTGGTGCTCGAAGATCCATTTTCTGTTCATGTCTGCAAACAATAGTTAAGCAGGGACATACTTCATCTCTAACCATAGTGTCTGGAGTTTTGTTTTGTTATTTCACTGTGTAGAAAAGCATAAGACAATGTCTGTACTTTTACTGAATGGAAAGAATTTCATCAGGAAGTGTCTCCGCTCCAAATATGTTCAGGTTTTCTTTACTGCAATCAATACAGTTATTCACGGATTTCTGCTCCCAGCTCACTCCTGGCTATATTTAACATATGTCATTGTACCGGGCTACATCGTTTTAAGAAAGCTTTTTATTGTGGTACAGATGTGTGTTGCAATGAGGCAGGTGTTGCATGCAGCCGGAGTGCTGCATAAATCTATGTCCTGCTCCCGTAAACATGAGCAGGGTTGCTGTGTGTGTTGGGTTTTGCTGATGGTTGATGTCTGTTTTAAATTCCTGTGGTGGCTGAAGCCAGCTCAGCAGATCATCCTTGGTGTACATTCCATAGCCTCAAAGCTTTGCATAAATAATTGCTCAGTTATCTCCATAGTTTGTGTAGTGCTGAAAATGATTTGCATTTGCTGCTGCCGAGGCCTATGGCATTATAGATATTTGCCTTTTTGGATGATGCATCCTCTGATACAACAGGTTTTGTCTCATTTTTTGGTTTTTGTTTGGTTTTTTGTTTGTTTTTTTTTTTTTTTAAGGAATTTTGAGTCTTCTGAAATGAAATGTTTAATTTTCAATGACTACTTTCTTTCAAAGGTCAATGGTTACCCAAGCACAATTAGGAGCATCTCTGCTGTTTTTATTAACAGGTATATGAAAAGCCAATAGTGTGTGGGTTTTTTTTTTCTCTCTCATCTGTTGCCTCTAGATTATTTTCTGTTGAAATGTGATGCTAGGCAGTGAAGTTGTGAGATTTAAAGTGAAGGCTGCTCCCAAGCTGAGCTTTGAGATTTTTGGGGTACCTACATGGAACCCAGTTCTTACATGTGCCAACTACCTATGGCTTCCAAGAACTTCAGTAAGGACTGCAGATCTCTGGCACCATCCAGAGGGCATTTGGCACTTTTTAGTTAGGTCCCAGTTGAGTATTTGGTAACACTTTTGTTATTTTGAAGAGCCTTTGACACTCAGGCATACAGATACCATTAGTTTTGAGTGAAGTGGCTGCTTCTGAAAGTCTCAACTATGTCCTTCAGTGCTAATATTGGGATCACCAATTGCTTCTCACTTGTACTATGTTGGAATCCCATAATTTCTCATATGCATTTTTCCCCTTAATAGCCTTCCAGTATTACCTGCAAGTTTTATTGCTCCAGTCTACACAAATGATATTTAAACAAAAGAAAAATAAAATCGATTGTATTGCACATTTACTCAGAAAAAACTGTCATGCGTGGTATCTGGGGTCAACACCTAGTTTACCTGGTTTAGGTTTGGGATAAGTGTAAGTGTCGTAGTGCCCTGTGTGGGGTGCTGCCTGTGGCAGGGTGAGGGTGTGAACATGGGCCAGGCACCCTTGGCTGCTGTGAAGTGCTCAGAGGACATGCAGCAAGACACGCCATCAGAAGCTGCAACTATTTGTGGTTTTTCAGACAGATGTTTGAGGTGCACATAGTTACCTCTGGACTGAATATCAATTACAGAAAGCTGGGGCCGGTAGACATTTGACAGGTACTAGCGGTGTAACCTGATTCATTTCCATGATGCTGTTCTAATAGGATGCAGCTTATGAATGTAGCGAGCACGGGCTGGCTGAAAGCCAATTTTGATTCATACAGTGAAATTTCCAACCAGCTATAGGTAGGTGTTAAGTTCATTTTTTATTATTAAATGTTATCCCCCTATGTTATGATGTAATAGGCCAATGAGGAGTTATGTTTACATTCATTTCAGGTGTCATCCCTTTAAGGTAAAGCCATATTATGTGATTTTTGAAAAGGAAGGTGAATGCAGAGATTATCACAAATGCAGTTTTCATCATTTCAGTTGCTGTGTTGCAGACTACGAGAAAATGGGGTTGCAACCTTTTTTTTGGAAATGCTGTCACACCTGTTTCTGTGGTAAGCCTTGGAACTCTGAAAGGAAGAGAGGTGAAGGTGGTACCTCTTCTTTCCCTCAGGTGAAAGAGGTATCTCTTCTTTGTCCTGTAATATTTTGCTGAGGTTGGGCTGTAGCTTGAATTTGAAGTGTGTACATTTTTGCCATCAAATTGTTTTAGATTGCTTTAGGTTAGAGTAATTCAATTCATAATAATGCTGGAAATCTGGTAAGATGACAGGTCGTGTAATACCAGTAGTAGCAGCATCAAATACTCCAGAGATTGCAAGAACAGGAAGGCTTTTCCTTGCTTCATTGCATTCAAAGCTTGCAGTAAACTGAGACAAAATTAAGACTCCTGTGTTTTTTTGACCGGAGTTATGGGTGTAGTGCCTTGTAAAGGTGCACGAGTACATTGCCACATCTGATGAGGGAACCGCTGTGGAAAGGTACGCCTGAGGCCTCGCAAAAGATCGGTGGCCTGAATACCTGAATCTGCTTTCATCTGTATGGGTCTATGCTTTCTTTTCATCAAAGACAGCATTTATCTCTCCACGCCATCCGCAGATACTGCCTTTAGCCACTGCAGAAAAACTCAGCAGTTCTGAAAAATTCCCAGTTATTCGCCAAGGAAATGAGAAATGTCTTGGAGCTGCTGTCTGGCTGCTAAAATTGTGGTGCAATGGTATGGCCAAATGTTGGAGTGCTGTCAGCAGCTGATTTTGTGTGTGTGGATGCATCATTCATCTTAGCCGAAACCATGTCATCTTTCGTTTTCTGGGTTGCCATGCCTTGTGTCCCAGCCTGGCTGCCATCAGTGGGGCAGCTGAGGCACCCCCAGCCCATTGCTTGAGCCCTCCCACAGGAGAGTCTGATGGATACAGCTGCAAAGAGGAACAAACCTGTGTCAAAGGAGCAATGCAATTCCTCCTCCATCACCTGAACACTATTGCCTTCACCACCATGCCTTCATTTCCCCCCTCCCTCTTTTTTTACATAAGCAGACTAAGTCTGAAAGTGGAAGTATGAGTTTAACGCCTGAAGTGATACGGTTATTGCAATAAGGATTTCTCATTTTATGCAAATCACAACTGGCTGTGGTTTGCATGGTGGGCATAAATGGAGCTTTCTGGACAGTGGTGTGTTACCCCCTAACACAAAAGGGTATGTCGGGCAGAAATACTTCTGTACACCCTGCAAAAATCCCAAACAGGTCCTCTCCTGCTGAGCACTCTGTGTAGGTTGGCTTAAGTTATTAATAAGATTGCTTATCCTTGTTACTTACTGATAGCAAGCAATTGGCATAATTTTGTGAGCTACACAATTCAGATTCTTCTTGGTCACAGTTTTTAATGGCAGTGTATAAAAGTTTTTAAGGAGCCCCTGTATGACCTTGAGCTGGCTTCATGGTGAAGACAGCCGTGGTATGGCGATCCCTCTGTGACAAGTGGTACTGCCGGCTTCCCGCTGTTGTTGGGAGGGCACGAGTAAGAACATATTAATTGATAACTTATGAGTAGTCAACTTAGCTCTGGTTTTTGTGTGTGGTTTTTGGTTGGTTTTTTTCCTTTGGGTTTTGTGTTTGCGTTTTGTGGGGTTTTTTGTATGAAGCTGACTAGAGAGCTGTTGCATTACATTTTGAAGTGTATGAGGGCTTTGCTTCTTTTTAGCTGGAGATCCTTTTCACCAGTTGTTACTTTCAGAATACTCCATGGTGGCACACCTCAGTCTTCTACCCTTTCACACCCAACAGTTAAAAAGCCTTGTAAATTATGTTGCATGCCTAATATCACTATTTTCCCTTTGGCATCCAATGAAATGCTTTAAGCACTAGACCAAGGAACTCTTGCTCAACTGACCAGACTGGGTTTGCCCTCGGTCCCTTGGGAGCTGAGCAGTGCAGCAGTGCAGTGCCTCTCCTTTGCCCTACCACACTGTGTGCCATCAGTGCAGATTGCTTCGTGTCCATCTCCCTGCACTGCCCAGGAGCAGCTGAGTATGTTCCTAGTTGCCTTCCGCTGCTCTTTGCTGCTTACTGAAAAACTTGCCCTGAGCTTTGAGCCTCCTGTGAGGTTGGTTGGTTTGGTTTTGTGCAAGGCAGTCTTGTGGCTGGGTGTGTCAGCAGTCATGTGCTGGAAGTACGTTTTTACTTTGTAAGTATATGTGAGAATATAAAATCAAATGTCAGGTTATGTGACTGCAAGAGGTATTAACAGTGAGAATGAGGCAGGTTCATGTGCATGGGAGGGAAGCAGCAAAAAATTGTGTTGCCCACTTGACTTTTTTCCCCCCAGAAAAATCTTTTTTCCTTACCAGTCTTGGAAGTGGTATCCTCTTGTGACCATAGTGGTATTCAGATGATGGAGCTTTGATCAGTTTGCAGCATGAACAGAGATTTATCATCGCTTTACCTAGAAGTTAAATAGTATGGCCACTGAAATTTGTTGCTGCAAATAAAATATTTATTATAGGAGGTACTGAAACTTGCACTTAAGTGTTTACCTTTATAAACTTTGAACTTAGCTTGGTATCCAGACAAGACACTTTGAGGTGTATGCTGGCAATTGAGAAGATCAGATATGTAAATAATTAGCACAGTAAGAAAGACAAACCAGTAAACCAGGTTTGTCAAATATTTGCTGCTAACAATCCATGATATGAATGACATTGTAGCATTGATGAATTGTCTGATGTCAGCTCAGAAATATTTAAATATCACAGAATATGAATTACAGAATCATTGAATGGGTTGCATTGGAAGGGACCTTAAAGATCTTCTAGTTCCAACTCCCCTGCCATGGACAGGGACATCTCCCAAGTAGACCAGGTTGCTCAAAGCCCCATCCAACCTGGTCTTTAACATATCCAGTGATGGAGCACCCACAACTTCTCTGGACAACCTGTTCCAGTGTCTCACCACCCTCATGGTGAAGAAGATATACCGTCGTGCAAAATTTTAGGTCTGGTGTTTGTTGACTATAGGTCTATTTCATATTATGAACTTGAATGAGCTTGGCTTGTGTCTGCATGTCCATTAGAAAGCACTTGGAAAATACCATGCAGCGTCTTATGGTTACACTAAAGCTGTTCATGGCCTCCTAAAAATTGAAAAGCAAACACCTTGGTTGTTTCAGGAAGTACAGCCCAAAGCAAAAAGTTCTGGCTAGTATTTTACAAGAACTATAGACAAAGTGGTGTGTGAACATAGTGATACAATATGGCGGGTCTTCAGCTGGTGTCTCAGGTGTAGCTCTGTCTCAGCTGCATTTTGAGCAGCTGTATCTCTGTATAACTGCTCATTTCAAGAGTCAGTCCCAGCCTTCTTGGCTCGACAAGCCTTACTGCGTGGGGTTCAGTGAAGTAACTTTTTTGCCAAGAAAAAGAAGAACAGGGTTCCATAACTTTCATAACCGCTTTATTTCAAACCTCGTAATCATTATTCATTTAATTTGGCCAAAAGACTTTTAAATAATCCCGAGTGTTAACATGTCACTGGGAGCCCTCGCAGGTGAGGGCAGTCTGACAAGGAGCCCTCTCTCTCTGCCCCCGCTTCCCTGGGCCGCTGCCGGCGCGCGGGCTGCGCCTTGGCAGACATGCTCAATGGGCTTCTTTCACTGAAGTGTTAAACTTGGCTGTAAGGCAGGTTTGGAAAGACACACTGCCTTGCTGTTGTACAAAGAAAATTGTTGCTCCTTGGGGAAATAACAAAGTTAGAGCTCTGGTGCCAAATGTTATAGGATGCCGGCACAGTGAGCATTTGCATTCTGAGAGATCTTTGCCTTGCCATTAACAAGGACTGATTGTGCAGGAGGAAAGCATTGGCTTCACTTTCAAGACCTGTGCAGCAACAAGCAGAATTGCCATTAGAGTTTATTAATTGCCTGATACTACTTTTTTTTTTTTTTTTTCTTGGACACCATCAGCTGGCATACTTGGCTTTAAATTGGAAGGAATTAGTTTCGAATAGATTGCTGTAAAGTGATATAATAATCTCCCTGTTCGGTAAAAGTCTGATTTATATGGCGTTGTTTTCATCCCAGGATGTACATGTGAAAGGAAAGAGCATCCTAATTGCTGCTACAGCCCATGCAGTAAGAAAGTGGGTTTCGGAGAAGTTAATGCTAAAAGCAAAGTTGCTGAGTAGTTAAAGGTATTTATGAAGTGTTAAGCATTTGACAAAATACCCTTTTTTGGCTCCTGAGAAGGTGATCAACTGGTGTTGTTACATGTAGAGCTTTCTGTTAAAATTACATTTTTAACTTTTCATCAGAAATCAAGCTCAAGTCTTTCTTAATGCCTTAACAGAGTTTTTGAAGGCACACAGGACTTGTTCTGGTGAATTCAGAGAAAGGTTCTCAAAGCTTGTTGTGATGTGGAATAGGAAAAAATAATTTAGTCCATTGGAAGTTTAGTGAGAGCATTGGTTAGGAAAGCATCACAGTGTGTCTTCAGGTAGAAAGGGTGTGGACATCTTGAATGCTCGGTTATTACAGAGTAATGCTCTGAAAGGGAGACTTCCATAACTGTGGATATAGATGGAGAAAAGGACTGTAACTTCCCAATGCTAAGGAGGCATTTTGAGTTTACTGGCAGTAGTGCTGCAGCACATCCGCCTTTGAATGTATGTGTTCGAGTGTTCAGTAATAATAATACATCCTTTCTTCTGCAATGCCTTTCTCCCTCCACTCTGGCTGAAGCATATTTCAGCTAAGTACTTTTATTTTTCAAACCTTACTTCTTGGTATTTTCTTCTCCTCATCAGTGATATTTTCTCATCCTGCTGAGTTATGTGCAGATTTGTCCTGTAATGGGCAAGTAGAACTTCGTGAGTTCTGTAATAACTTTTATTATCAGCTCAGACAGGAGCCCATGATCAAATTACTGGCAGGTGTCGGTTGCTAGAGTATTACCCAGGATTAATGGAGATCATTAATTTAGCAGATCTTACAAGCACAGTGTCTGTTCTAGAAAGAGTGTAGAATTTGGAAAATAGAGGTACTTTACTTTTTTTAGCAACACCTGAGATAGTTACACATTAAATCCAGATATAAAATGGAGCAACGTTATTGTCTGAGTAGAATTACATCTGCTCATACTGGCTTTGACCAAAATATTTTACAATAAATTAATGTTACAAACTATAGCACGAAATTTGTAGAATGTACTGTCCTGTACTCCTCTGAAATGCTTTTTGTTGTATTTAATGACTCAGTGTGATTCTTCTACAGATCACATTTTGCATTAGTAGATTTAGCATATGTGTATCCCAGCCTGCAGACAAAAAGGGCTGTACTTCCATATCCTAGCAGAGAATTTTCCATGATTGTATGGGAGTGTTTTCCATTTATTTTTCCTTTTTTTTTATTCTGATGACGTGAATCCACACTTTTTGCCTCCATTTCCAAGATATAACAGTTTACATGTACTTTGCTTTGAAATCTCCTTCTTTTGCAAACAATCTGCCTGCTATGGGTGAATAAACCATAAGAAAAAGGATTTAACTATTTTGTAAACTGCTGCAGCATCTATTTGTTTATGGTATGGGAGTAACTCAGGGACTCTGAGGTATATGAACACACCTTTTCCATCTCCCATCACTAAATCCTAGTCTGGATCTTCTGCTACTTCCAGAAAACTGTGGCCAGGATTAATAAGAGCCAGACCACCCTGACCTCTGCTTCTGTCCTCCTCAGGCCTGTCTGCAGCTTTTAGCTCTTAGTTACAGTACCTGGACTCATCTCATTTTACTATTGTAACTCCTTCTTTTTAGGGTTTTATGGATTACTTTTCCTCAGCTACTAATAAAAAACTCAGAGACTCATTTCCTTGCTTCCTTTTTCAGAAAGGAGTTGTCTTTTTTATCTTAACTTGGGGAAAGGGCCCATGCATTACTATTTAAAGATCCTGCTTACCACATGTTGGGGAAGGTCATGGAGTTTCTTAACCTTCAGTCCATTAAAACAGCTCTAAAGGGCTGTGCATTAATTACATTTTTGCTTAGCTTAGTACAATGGTACCTCTTGCTTGCTGAGGAAGCCCTGACTTCAGATAGCATGAGCTCCACTTCGGATGCCTGGGACAGGTTTTCTCCTAGCCATGAAGAATGAATGAATTCAATGTATGTTTGGCATACACTGGAAAAAAAAAAGTCAATGACTGTTTAAAAAACGTCAACAACTGCTGTTTCTTTACAAACACCACCACCCCCTCAAAAGTCAGATTTGATGTCTTGCTCTTTTTTTTTCCCTTTTGTCCAAATTAAAATCATACCCAATGCAGCCAAATTCTTGGCTGCTGTGGCGTGAGCAGTGCTATCTCATATTAAAGTAGATAATGGTTTGTTTCCCCTGAAATTTTCAGCTTCTTTTCAGTCCAAATAGTAAGACTACCTTATTTTCTTAAAAAAAGTATTCTCTTCAAAAATAGCCATTGCCTTAGAACAGAACATCCCTGATTTGACTGACAGATTTTACTGTTGAAATTTTGAATTTTCAAGTGTTCAGTAGAGGAAGCTTTCTTGTTATCTCTGTAAAAAGAGAGTTGCTCTAGGTGTGAGATAACATTGAAAAACTGCCTTATTTTTCAAATATAGGAACCTTGTCATTTGGGGTGTTTGAGGTGTTTGATATACATTGCCTTTACTTGGAACTGTTGCTCACAGAACCTACCAACAGAATGAGTTGAGGTACATTTCCTCTTAGATTAAATTTCCGATTGGCAGCCTGGCAGTCCTATGACAGTTACAGAATAGTTAGAATGAGAAACATTTTTGATTTTTATTATTTTGTTTCTCAAACACTTGCTTCTTGGATAATATTGCTATTAGCAACGTAATGTTGAGTAAATTATCTGCCTCTGACAGAGCAACAGTGCTTATTTGATGGTATTGTGAAGATAAGAGACGTTGTAGCAATTTTGACTTTCTTTTTCTTTTTTTTTTTTTCCTCCCCTTATAAGCCCGGACACTCAGTCTGAGCTCATCTCCAAAGGTCCTGGATTTGTACCAGCAAGTAGGAAACTTTTCCTTATGCTTGGGTGAAAACCTGCCTGCAACATCCCATTAGTTTGCACTTTCCATGTTGCTTTACTTTAATGTATCATGTCAGAAACTGAAGTACATATTCCTTAATTGTACTTAAAGTGACAACTTTCCTTCATCCAAGCTGCCAGGAAGATGTCAGGCTTGTGTTCAGACTCCTCAGTTAGCTTCAGTTGTGTTTTAAAGGCAGTGTTGGTTCCCAGGAGAGTAAAACAACCCCACGATTTTCTCTGTGGGTGTCCCACAGCAGTTACGTGCAGGGCTTGGACAGTCAAAACTTCTCATGATAGCTGAGAATAAATTGTTGTGCATGTCAGTAACAAACTATTACAGCTTGTAACTATGTTGGTGCAAAATTCCTGTCCCTTTCTCCCTGCATACTTAAGTCTTCTCACCTTTAATTACCGTTACATGATACTTCTGCTTCTTCTACACTTCCCATTGCCTTACTGGTTTACATC